>JAQZBX010005222.1:0-57216 GCA_029593785.1 Cabassous unicinctus
AAAAGAAAAGAAAAGAAAAGAAAAGAAAAGAAAAGGATGTTCATTCAAAACTAAGGAAATCTGAATAAAGTATTGAATTTAGTTAATAGCAGTGTATCAGCATTGGTTAATTGTGACAAAAATACCACATTGATGTAAGATGATAATAACAGGTAATAATAGGGAGATTGAATTTGGAATATAGGGGAACACTCTAATATATTTGCAACTTTTCTGTAAATCTGAATTTATATAAATAAATAAAATATTTATTTTTAAATGGTTAACACAAATAAGTATATGTGTAATCCAATCAACTTATCAAATACTCAATGAATAACATTATATATAAAAATATGTCTAAATGTCAGGGTAAATATCATTCTCTAAGACATTAGTTTGTAGAGAAGAAAATATTCCCTCTAGTTTTCATCTGTAATTTTATTAACATAAATTCAGGAAAGGAGAGGAGAAAGGTACCTGGTAACTTTGGAATACATAATATGTAAAAGTCACTATAAAAGAAAATTAACATGCAAACTCTAAAATATGCTCCATAACTCTTTCAATTATGATTATTTCATTTAATATCTAAGTTAAGTGAGGCTCAGAAATACTAAGCAATTTGTCTCAATCAAATAACTGAAGAAAAATAATGGTGGAATTTACTCATATATGTGAAAAACAAAAGCCCTTGGTTTTATATTTTTATTTAATTAATTAATTAATTTATTCATTTATTTATTTTAATAGACTACTTTTAGAGTAGTTTTCAAAATAAAGAAATATTTTCCAGAAAATTGAGGTGCCTATACACCTTCCCCCCATTTCCCCTGTAATTAACATCTTGCATTAGTGTGATATATTTATTAGAATTGATGAATACCTATTGATACATTATTGTTATTCTAAAATCTATAGTTAACGTTATGGTTCAATCTTTGTGTTGTATAGTTCTATTGGTTTTAACAAGTGTACAAATTTTCCCACCAATATAGTATCATACAGAATAGATTCACTGCCCTACAAATGCCTTGTTCTCCACATTCACCCCCTATTTTACTTTAAATAATGTAATTTGGAAATATTATGTACATTTTCCTAATGTAAAGGATATTGGATTATTAATATTTTATAAATTTTAATAAGAATTTATAGACACTTTTATGTTCAATTCTGTAAAATTATTCTGTGACTTCCAGTAAGCTAGGACAGAGTTAAGGCCTAGAAGAAATGAAATCTTAGTTGAGTCTTGAAAGATTAGTAAACAGTTAAGAAGATGAGTAAAGAGGAAAAGACATTCCAAAGAGAGGGAACAGCAAAAATGCCTTCACCATCTCATTTCCTTATCAGTGCTCTCATAGTCCATGGATTCAAAGGCACCTCATAATAGCTCTTTGAATGTCTGCTTACTCTGCACTATTTATCTTCTAGCAGCCATTTTCCTTGGTACATTTTTATTTTCTTTCTCCCTGGTTATTTGTGATTTGATTTTTCTCTATCTTTCCAGATATTCCTGCCTTAAAAATAAGCAACAATTTCCCCTGGCCTTTAAGGTTCACAGCCAGGAAACAGCTCTGCCCTTATACAATACATAAATTTCATTTTCCATTTGCTCAATATCTGTGGATGCCTGCTTTACATTCCTGTATAGAATACTCTGGTGCCCAGTTCACAGAACCAAAAGTTTTTTGGTTCATAAAGGGGAAAAAAGGCCAAATGAACCACTGATAATATCAAGGGAATCTCTGTGGCTAGTAAATATCCTTGACTTAGTGTGGAGAGGGTCCATTACAACAAAGCTGATCTCATGACATGTATCATTCATATCACTTGGTTTATCTTTCACCAAATTGAATACCAATTTTCCCTGAATTCTACAGTCTGGTGCCAATCTCAACCCTATCCACAACATGGGGTTTTAGTTTCTCTTCCTCTTTTTCCTGAAGACTTCAGTCCTTACCACTTTCATTCTCAGCCCTATAAACTAGAACCAAGTAAAATTTACTGATTCTCCAAATCAGCATGGACATGATCAACAACATCAAAGTACCAAAGTATCTGACAGCATCATTTATTTGAGGAATGACAGTAATTTCAACATTAACTATTAAAGAGAAGGTACTAAATAGAGCTTAGTTGTGAATGTGGTTAAAGAGGTATTTGGGAATCAGATTATAAAAAGTGATGTGTATCATGTCAAGGAATATCAACCACATTATGTAGTGTATAGAATATTATCAAAAACTTGTAAATGGGGTGTAATATAGAGAAGAGATTTAAGGTGATCAAACTTTGAGCAGGAAGAATAATTAATATTTACTTTAAACTCCTCAAAAGAGAAAATAGATCTGAACAACTGAGGCAGTTGAAAAAATGAAGAAAGTGAAATAAAAATAAATGCTCCTAAGGATATTTATGAGTTAAAATTCCTCTGAACATGGGGATTATATGTAAAGAAATGACAGTGTTTTATTACAGAATATCCCCTAAGCTTCTGGCAAGTGGTATTTTATATATCATTACCATGATTACTTTTGTACATCCTGGGATATGCATCAAGTAGAAAAATCCAAGACAGATTCTAATATCTAAGGAAAAATTCAGAAACATATTGACCTGAATACATGTGTATAGTTAATTGCTTTTCAATAAAGGTGCAAAGCCAATTCAATAGGGAAAGGATAAGCTTTTTATTAAATGTTGCTGAAGTGATTAGATATTCATGTATTAAAAATGATCTCAGATTCTTTGAATGGAGGAATGACTATTGATGAATGACAATAGCAAAATAATGAATCATGTTACACCAAATACAAAAATATAAAACTTCTAGAAGAGTAGATAGGAGAGGATATTTTTTATATTGGATCAGGCAATGACTTCTTAGCTATGAATCAAAAAATCTAATTTGCAAATGAAATAAATTAGGTGGTTTCAAAATTAAGAATGTCTTTGAAACAAACAAAGGTAATTAAAGAAAAAAGAAAAGAAAAGAAAAGAAAAAGGCACAGAAGGAAAGAAATAAGCAAAATATTTGAACAGGCACTTTGCCAAAGATATACAGATGGCATTAAGAACATGAAAAGATGCTCAGCATCATAAGTCACTAAGGAAATGTAAATTAAACCCTCCATGTGATGCCACTTAACACATATTAGAATATCTAAATTTAAAAAGTCTAATGACTCCAAGTGTTAGTGGGATTGTAAAACAACTGGTATTGTCATTCACTGCTGATGGCTATGTAAAATTACACAACCACTTTGAGAAATACTTTAGCAATAGAAAACTACACAGAACATTCTAGAAAAGTTTGAAGTTCTCAATATTCTCTAATACTATTGTAAATTGTATCTTTCTGTTTAAATTATATTTTTGGTTGTTTGCTGCTGTCACATAGACATGTAATTGTTAGTCATTATGTTGCTCTATGTAACATTATTTCTCTTAATATATATAAATTCTTTGGGTTTTCTGCATGAAAGATTATGCCATCTGCAAATGAGTTGAGTAGTATTGCCTCTTATCCATTTCTTTGTATCAATTTTTATTGTCTTATTGTGCTGGTTAAGACCTGCATTATAATATGATGACAGCATCTTTGTCTTTTTTTTAAAGAGACTTTCTCATTTGTATTTAATATTTCCCCCTTTTGGTCAATGTCTTTTTCCAGATGCATTGTTAGTTGGCACTTGGTAATAATCCTTGTTTCCAGGAAGGCTCATCCCCATGAGCCATGTCCCATGCTGTGGGGAAGGTACTATGTTTATATGCTGAGTTTTTGGCTTAGAGAGTGGTCAACTTTGAGCCACCAGGAGGCTTCCAGAAGATAACTCAGGCAATATATAATTTTAGGCTAAGTTTCAATTTCATAAGGAAAGGATCATAAGAAAAATCAGCAAATCAAGGGCTTGGCATAATGGACTGTCTTCCTTCACTAGGCACAGCCCATGTGCTCAGGGGATTCCTGCTGTTCTATTAGAGAATGTAGCAGGACTCCCCTGGATGGGAATTCAATATTCTTTCAGTTATTGTGTGGGTTCCACCCACCGAGACCATGCCCTATGAACACTTGAGCATATTCATATGCCTTAGAGTTATGCCCCAGGTGCACCCTTCTTCACACATTTCCCCCATCACTGACACTATGCAATAATGATCCTCCCCTGCCACAGTCGTAACCCTTCTGTGATCCAAACCTCTCCCAAAATGAAGACAACAAAATAACCAAGTAAAATTAATAATAAAATGAAATAATAATAGTTTTTAAAATCACAAATAAAATACAAAACTAAAAATTAAATTGAAATAAAATTTTAAACTCTTTCATCACTATAAGATATGTTATCTTGTACATACAGTGACAATTTCTTTTATATATTTCCCCAGTGTCTTTTTTTTTTTTTTCATTTATCTTCAAAAAAGCTTTAGGGTACAGAAAAGTCATATAGAAAATATAGAGGGTTCGTATATACCCAATGCCTTCCCCCTCTTTCACACTCCCTTATTAGTAATATTTTGCATACAGATGGTATGTTTGTTACAATTGATGTACAAATATTGATGCATTTCTACTAACCATGTGAAACGGTTTACTTTATGGTTTACATTTTGTACTGTACATTTTTATAGGTTTTGACAAAATTTAAAATGGCCTGTATCGATTATTGCAAGATCATTCAGAACAATTCTACTGCCTTATGTCCCATCTATTCTATTCTTCCCTCCCCCACTCCTCAGAACCTATGGTAACCACTAAGTTTCAATTTTTAAAGAATAAGATTCATACTTACTTGCAATGATATTGAGGGCTTGACATGTTTGTATGTTTTATTTTATTAGCCACTGCTTATGTTCTTGAGGGGCTCTTGTCCCTCTAACTGAGAACATAGCAGGACTCCCCAGGATGGGAGTTTAATCTTTTCTTGTTTACTGTGTGGGTTTCCACCCACTGAGATACACACTATGACAAGATGAATACTTATGTATTCCATAGAAGCCTGCCCCAGGTGCATCCTATCTTGATGGGCATCACCATCCCCAAATCCTCAAGATTGGGGAATGAATAAAGGACTAATAGACTTATTATTCTATTATAAACATTATTATTCCAGCAATGGGAGAACTTTTATCATTAATATTAATGCAGTGACCACCAGTGGTTATGAGGGAAGGGAGAGGGAAGAATAAGTATAACATAGGGGCATTTTACAGACATTGGGATTGTCCTGCATGACATTGCAATGATGGATATAGGCCATTACACAGTTTGTCATAATCTATAAAATTGTGCAAGGCAGAGTATAAACTACAATGTAAACTATAGTTCATGGTTAGTAACAATGCTTCAATATGTTTTCATCAATTGTAACAAATATACCATACTAATGAAAGTGTTATTAATGTGGGAAAATGTGGGAAAGGGAGGAGGTAGGGTATATGCACATCACCGATATTTTTTATGTAACATTTATGTAATCTAAAGCTTCTTTAAAAATTAAAAATTAAAAAAAAGAATATTTCATTTCCATTCAGATCATGTTTGATGAGAGGTTTTAAATAAACACAATTTTTAGTGGTAAGCAATATCTACTGTATTCTTTAATATAGGTAGAGTTTTGCTGTGAAATTATGTAAGTTCATCACATGAATTTTCTGACTAATGAAATAATTGATTTTTCACATTAGAATATCTGATTTTGTAGATAAAATTTATCAATGATCTAAATAATAAACTAAGAAAACCTGGGATAAAATTAACTCATTATTGGAGCATTATTTTTTTATTAAAAAAAGTAAGTAGTTGTGTTGGTTTGAGTCTTTTATGCAGACCTGTGAAAATTATGTTCTTAAATTGAACCTATTGAAACCTTTGATTAGATTAGATCCATTAAGGGCTATTTGAATAGATTGCACCAGTAGGGCTTAGCCCAGCGAGGACCCTAATCTTCTTGCTGGAGTCCTTTATAAATAGAGGAACAAGTCACCAGCACAGGAACAAAGACTCAGTGCCAGAGAAAAGCCTCCAGAAGTTGAAATCAAATCCAGGAGAGGAAAGAGCCACAGATGGAGTAGCCTGAAAGAGAGTTAATAAAGAGGTCCAGAGGAGAGGGGGGAGATGACCAAACGCTGCCTTTATGCTCAGTCATGTTCCTGATCACTCAGTACATCATCGCTGGTTATAATATTTGGCAAATGTGAATAAAGATGCTATAAACATTTGTGTGCATTTTTTTTGTGCAGGTACACATTTTTGGCAGGGAGAAAGTAAGCCAGACAGAGAGGACAGAGACTGGTGGATCTGCCATTGTGTCTTTCCATATGGCAGGAGTCCAGGATCACCAGCAGCTGACCTTTGGGGAGAGCTTTGCCTGATATCTTGACTTGGCCATTTTTTACAGCCTAAGAAATGTAAGCTTTTAATTTACTAAATTCCAATTTTAAAAGCCAACCCATTTCTGGTATATAGAATTAGCAGCCTTTACCAAATTAAAACAATAGTTTTGTTCCTATTTTGTTAACACTTTTAGAGTCTCAATTTTAGAAGGAAATGGACCAATAATTAATTTTCCTTCTTTGTAACTATAACCTGGCAATATTACATAATGCTATTTTGCTTTCTATCCTTCTAGGAAAGATTTTTCTAAGATGGTGTTTTAGTTTGCCAAAGGAATGCAAAGTACCAGAAATTTGTTGACTTTTATAAAGGAAATGTATTTGGTGTAAAAATTTGCAGGTCCAAGGCCATGAAAAATCTAAACTGAGGCACCAAAAAAGGTACTTTCTCACCAAATCCAGCTCCTGTTGATCCTGGCATGTTTCCTCATGGCGAAGCAAGATGGCCACTGATTTCTGCCTTCCCTACCTGCTCAACCTTTCCTTTTGAGCTCTTCCCTGGGCCCAGGCTCTTGGGCCCATGATTAAGCCATCCTGTAGACATCTCTCTCCTGGCATAGGGCTTATTCCTTTCTGGGCCTCTTATATCAGTCTTGGCTGTTCCACTCTCTTCCAAAGTTCAGCTTTGATCTATCAGACATATAATACATGGTCTCCTCGAGATGCTTGGTGGGCCCAGTCCCTTGAGGCTTCATGTTTAAGCAATCTTCTCTCTTACACAGCAGGATCAAACATGGCAGTTTCCTTTCTTCTCTTTCCCTGCAAGTGCATTTATATCAGACCCAGCAAGGGGGTGGAGACTTAATCTGAGTCACTCCTTACTGATAATCCAATTGAAAGCCCCAAATGAATCTTATCAAATAATCTAATCAAAGGCTGAATTCAAAGCAATCAAAGGCTATCACACCCAGAGGAAGAGATTAGTTTACAAACATAATCTTTCTCCTTTTTGGATTAGTGAAATCTCAAACTGCCACAAGTGGAAAAATCTATTTTTGAAAATATTGAAAATATTTAAAAACCCATTTGTGCCTAATATTGCCTATATGTGATTTTTTTATTAATTCATTTTCTTATAAGTACAAACTATTCAATTTTTATAATTCTTTTCAAGTCACTTTGGTAATAGATTTTTTCCTAGAAACTTTTCATTTTTTCCTACATTTTAAAAACTTAGTATTTGTTGCTGGTATTATTATATACTTTCATTTTCTTTTTTAACAATAAACTTCATTTTTAGATTTTGGAAAAAATTGTGCAAAAAATACAGATAGTTTCCATATACCTCATTCCCTACCATAAACACACACTTCATTTCCCCTATTATTAACATCTTACATCATAGTAATTTGTAACAATTTATGAACCAATATTATTGATATTTACTATTAACTAAAGACTATAGTTTACATTAGGATTCACTTCTTTTGTTGTACAGTTTTATGGGTTTGAAAAATATGCAATATCATTAATGGACAATTATGTTATCATACAGAATAGTTTCATCATCTTAAAAATTCCTTATGGTCTGCCTCTTTATCCCTCTCTCTCTCTCATCATGAGTCTGTGGTATCCATTGATCTTTTACTATTCTTATAGTTTTGTCTTTTGAGAATGCTCAACAGTATATAGCTTTTTCAGACTAGTATCTTTCACTTAGCATTGTGCATTTAAATTTCCTATATGTCTTTTCTAGGCATGAGAGCTCATTTCTCTTTATTGCTGAAAAATAATCCATAGCATAAATTTACCACAATCATATCCATTCACCTATAGACAGTTATCTTAAGATGCTATAAACATTTGTATGCACGTTTTTGTACAGGCATATGTTTTAAACTCCTTTAAGTAAATACAGAGAAGTTTCATTGCTGGATAATATGACAAGCCTACATATAGCGTGGTAAAAAATTGCCAAAATGTCTTCCAAAGTGGCTGAATGATTTTATATTACCAACAGCTGTGAGAGAGAGTACCTGTTACTCCACAAAATAGCATTTGAGGTCAATGTTTTGGATTTAATCCAATCTAATTGGAGTACAGTGATATCTTATTAATTGATTTAATATGCAGATCCCTGGGATATTGATGTTGAATGTTTTTTCATGTGCTTATTTTATCTGTATATTTTCTTTGGTGTGGTCTTTGTTTAGAGAGTTTTCTTACTGTTGAGTTTTAACAAATTTTAAACAGTTTAAATTGTATTAACAGTTCTTTATATATTTTGTATACAATGGCTTTGGATTGTATTCCCCAGGTCACAGGCTCAACCCTCAAAGAACAGTGGGTTGGTGTCCAGATTCTTCCCAATTCCAAGGGAATAGATTTCACTCTCTTTGAAGACTGGGACAGATTAAGAACAATTCTGATTAATGTGGGTCACACCTTAAGTGAAGTAGCACCAACAAAAAACCCTGCTTCCAATGGGTACACAGCCATAGAATGGATAAGATTTAAGAACATACTTTTCTGGTGTACTTTCAATTTCAAACCACAGTCATCTTCAAATTCACTGATTCTTTCTTCTGCCAGCTCCAATGGCTGTTGAAACTCTAGGGAATTTTTAATTTTAGTTATTTTGGTCTTTAACTATAGTATCTCTTTAGTTCCTTTTTATAATTTCTATCTTTATTTTAATTGTCATTTTGTTCACTTTTCATTGCTCTGATACCCTTTAATTCTTTCTCTGTGTTTACTTTAGTTCTTTGGCCATATTGAAGATCAACTTTTCTAAGGTTTTGTATGAAATGTCAAAGGCATATCTTCTTCTTTGGTGTTCTCTGAAGTTTCATCTTCATTTGTATGGGCCAGCATTTGTTTTGTAATAACAAATTTGTTTTGTAATAATTTGTTGCCTACTGAATATTTTAATATTTTTATGTGTTACCTCTGGAATTTATTTCCTAGGTGTATGTTTTCTAAATGTGTAGGTAGCTAGTGACATTACAGAGATTTCCATCAGTGCCAGTTGCTAACAAAAACAAATAAACCAAAACAAAAAACTTTGTCATAGTCTTAGAAAATTGGCTGGTTGTCATTTTCAGAGTTTAGCTATCCTAACAAAAAGGTCAGCCTGAGGTGAAAATGTGTGGTTTTCTAAGTCTTTTCTGAACTTGCATCTTGATGTAATCATGCACTGTGGACTTAAGAATTTCACCATTTAAAAGTATCCAAATGCCCCCTCTACTCTCTGTGGTATAGACTTTCCACCTCTCCTGGTTGCTCTATTGTATGTCTTGATGTCAGTAATGTTTTGTCTTAGGCTGTTTGATTTTATTGTTTCCAAAATATATTTAGTTGTCTACAAGCTAAACTGCAGGGCAAGTTCTTGGAAGAGGATATTGAAAGGAGTGCCCTGGATCAGTCCTTCATGCTGCCACCCAGTAGTATAATAGGAGTCATATTACTCATTTGGAACAGGGCCAAGAACCCACAGCTAGAACACTAACTCCACTCTTTGCCAGCAAGGGATGGAGGAGGAGCAAGAAAGGCACATGTGCTTCCCTACCACTTTTGTTCTATTAGAGAAGTTGTAGTCAAAAATTGTCAATTAGATCCAGTTGACTGATAGTGTGGTTCAGTTCAACTACATCATTGTTGATTTTCTGCCTATTGGATCACTCTTTTATTGACAGAGACCTGTTGAAGTATCCAACTATAATAGTGGATTTGCCTATTTCTCCTTGCATTTCTATCCATTTTTATCACATATTTTGATAAACTATTGTTAGTCATATGCAAAGTAAAGATTGTTATGTATTTTTGGAGAATTGAGCCTTTCATATTCATGTAGTGCCTCTCTTTATCTCTATAATTTCATTGCTCAGAAATCTACTTTTTCTGATACTAATATAGCTACTGCAGCTTTCCTCAGATTAGTTCTAGCATGATATATCTTTCTTCAAACATTTGATTTTAATCTATCTGTCTTTATATTTAAAATTCATTTCTTTATATTTGGCACTGTTTGTCCCCACTCTGACAGTGTCTTTCATTTAATTAGTATATTTAAATAATTTACATTTAAACTTGTTATTGAAATAGTTGGATTGATATGTTCCATGTGTTTAATTATTTGCTATTCCTTTTCCTTGTCCTTCTTCTTTTTTTGGTCTTCCCATTTTTGCCTTCTCTGATTTCAATGGAACATTTAATAAGTTTCCATTTAACTCTCCTCTGTTCCTCTGTTAGCCTCTCAATTGCACTTTAAAAAATTTAGTGGGTTTCCTGGTTTTTGTAATATAAATTTACTGCTAATTTCAGCCCACTTTCAATTAGCACTATAAAACTTCATGGGTAGTGCAGGTACTTTATAACAGAGTATTCTCAGTTTCTCCATAGCATCCCTTTTAATACTGCTAACATTCATTTCATTTATCGATAAACTATAATCATTCAATATATTTTCTTATTGTCAAGATGAACAATTTTATTTTACCTTGTTTATTCTTTCTAAACATTCCTCCTTTCTTTATGTCGATCCAATTTCTAATCTATATCATTTTCATTCTCTCTAATGAGCTACTTTTAAGATTTCTTGCAAAGCAATTCTACTGTTAGTAAATTCTCTCAACTTTTGTTGGTCTAACAAAGCTTTTATTTCTCCTTTACTTTTGAAGGAAAATTTATTTGTGTGGATAATTCATGGTTTGTGTTTATTTCTTTCAACACTGAATATTTCTCCCCATGCTCTTCTTGTTCACATGGTTTTTAAAGAGAAGTCCAATATAATTGTTATCCTTCTTCCTCTATAGGTAACTTACTTTTCCAACTAGATTCTTTAGAGATTTTTTCTTTGTCTATTATTTTCTGCAATCTTAATAAGATATGCCTAGGTATAGATTTTTGGTATTTATTTGGCTTGGAGTTCTCTAAGCTTCTTGGATCTGGGTTTTGGTGCCTAATATATTTTGGAAAATGTTCAGACATCATTAGTTCAAGTATTTGTCTGTTCCTTTCTTTTTTATTCTCTTTCTATAATAGTATATCCATTATACATATTTACAACTTTTTAAAATTTTCCATAATTTGTGGATATTCTATTTTGTCTTTTTTCATTCATTTTTCTCTTTGCTTTTCAGTTTTGGAAGTTTCTATTGACATTTCTTTAAGCTCACTGATTCTGCCCTCTTCCATGTTCAGTCTACTGAAGAGCCTGTCAATGGCATCCTTAATTTTTGTTACAATATATGTGATTTATAGTATTTCTTCTTGATTCTTTTTTAGAGTCTTCATTTATCTGCTTATAATATCCATCTGGTCTTCCATGTTGCCTGCTTTATGCATTAAAATTGCCAGTATATTAATAAAATTGATATTGGTTAATCTTAACATACTTGACACTATTTCTCATGCTTACTGTATTTTTTGATACTGTGATTTTGTCTTTTGGCATAACTTGTACATTTTTATGAAAGCTGGACATGATATATTGTGTAAAATAATTTTGGTAAATGTGTATTTAGTGTGAGGTTTTATGTTTTCTTGGCTAAGAAGTAGTTTGCTTATTATTTGCTGTAGCTGTAGGTGTCAGAGGCTAACATTTCCTTTGCTGTCCTTCTTTTGGTCTATCCTTTGTCTTTGGGTTTCTAAGAGACTCCTTCATAAAAGGGGTCCAAACCTTGCAGTTGTTTTTAACTGTAATTATGTGTTATTATACAGGAGCCCTATTGATGTGGTGGTAAATATTTTTAAGAAAGAAACAATCTATATATCAATGATTAGGTCTAAGGCTTTTAGTAAACCTGTGTTCTTGGGCTGTGACTTTTATAAATATTTCTCAGCCTCTCTCAAGCATTTAGAGGTGCAAGAATTGGGTAGTTTCTTTATCCCAGGATGACTATGATCTGGTAAAAAGCCATTTAGGCTAGGCTCTGGTAAAGTAATTTCCCTTGTGTTCAGGCATAAGTTCAGTACAGACTTCTCTGGCTTACTTTATCATGTTTACATATCCACACCCTTCTTGGAAGCATGGATGGAATTTTTCTTAGAAATTTGCATTGATAATATGGAGAGACTCCTGGAAATAAGACTCATGATAGTGTGGGTGTCCCCTTAGGCTGTGTTTCTAAAAGTTTTAACTTGTCATGGTAATTCATGCCTAATCTACAGAAATTTATCAATTATATTTCAATATTCTTACCTGATTCTGACTCTAATGGTGATTCCTGTTGAAGTACATTGAGGTTTTCTCTATCTGCCCATCTCTACAGTTTGGGAGGCAATAATTTGCCCTGCAGACTCAATTCTCTGAAGGATCTAAAAAGAGTTTTTAATTTTCAGTTTTCCAGCTTGTTTTCTTATTGTTAAGATCATAGTCATGACTTTCAAGCCTTTATATGTTGGAATGGAAACTGGTTTATTATAAGCATTTTTAAAACTTTTCTGGGTAGTTTGTTTCTCAATAACTGAGCTATTTAGCATGCTAAGATGCAAATTTCCAATTGCCCTTGGAACTGGTCTGCACCCCACCAATAGGTCTCTGGCCCTGTTTTGATAACATATACAGGGAAAGTTTACAGAAGTAGATTAAATTGAGCCAAATATCAAAGAAGAGCTATAGAACAAAGCATTCATCATAAAATCTTAGGAAATAAAGTAGAATTTACTATCAGAGTAAACACACCAACATAATCAGAGGCCTATATATCAGCAAAAAAATTACAAGGTGTAATAAGAAAGAGGAAGATAAGCCAGCCTAGACTAGACTAACAACTAACTAGCCTAAACTAGAACTAGCCTAAACTAGAACTAACAGAAATATTCAGAACACTGCACCACAAAAGAACAGGATACACATTCTTCTCAAGTTCTTATGGGTCATTCTCCAGGAAAGACCATATGTAGGGTCACAAAACAGGCATCAATATATTTAAAATACTTAAACTATACAAAGTACATTGATCATAATAGAATCAAGCTGGAAATCAATAATAGGCAGAGATCTGTATATGTGCAAAGGTATGGAGATTAAGCAACAAACTCTTAAACAATTGGTGGGTAAAAGAAAAATTTCAAGAGAAATCAGAAAGTATGTAAAGATGAATGAAAATTAGAACACAACAAAAACATTACAAGGCATAATAAGAAAGAGGAAGATAAGCCAGCCAGAGGAACAAATTAAAAATCCTGATGAGATAGAACACCAAAGTGGATATCACCCCACACAGAGGGCCTCCTGAGGGCTCTGGAGACACCCAGGTCCTATATAAGGGGGGATAACTCCAGAGATTGATGCTTTATCAGTGGGCTCTACTTTGGAATCTGTGCTCCTGAGAGAGACATAGTTGGACTCAAATAAGTCCTCCCTGCACATGGTCCATCAGTCCCTTCTATTCAAACCTATATGTGATGCTGGAGTTTGTAGGTATACTTCCAGAGACTTCGGCCTCTGGCCTACGTATGTGCCAGCTGTGCCTGGAATCTCGGTGGAGCTGCAACTCCTACTCTACAGCTCAATGGACTCACCCAAGTCACCTGCTGAGGAGACAATAATGGACAATGGTCATCCCAGGGAATGGAGAAAGCCTGCAGCTGCAGGTAGGATAAACCCATCCACCCTATCCATGGGTTATAAGCCCCCTCTCACTTGGAGGTGGAGTGGACATCACCATCCCAAACTCCTCAGGATTGGGGGAAGAGCTAAGGACTAGAGTGGACTTAATGGTATTTTGTTGTAGACATTGTGTGATTCAAGCAATGGAAGAAATTACAACAGTGAGGTGGAGCCAGTGACCACTGGATGCTTTTGGGGCAAGGAAGGGAAAAACAGTTGTAATGCAGGGGATTTTTCAGGACTTGGGAATTATCCTGAGTGACATTACAATGACAGATATAAGCCATTTTACATCAGCATATAACATGCAGAACTGTGAGGGAGTGAGTGTGGTCTACAATGTGAACTATGGCCCATGCTTAGTGGCAAAGCCCCAGGATATGTATATACATTGCAGGTGATGTGCCACACTAATGAAAGACGTTTATGTGGGATATTATGGGAGGTGTGAGAGGTGGGGAACATGGGAATCCCTGTAATTTTTGTGTAACATTTATGTAACTTAAGCATCTTTAAAAAAAAATCTTGATGAAAAACAGGATTTAAAACAACTGATGTTCACACAAATCACCTAAAGGAATTGAAGGAAAATATAGCTAAAGAAATAAAGGATATTAAAAATACACTGGATGAGCATAAAGAAGAATTTGAAAGCTTGCAAATAAATGTAACAGATCTTTTGGGAATGAAAGACATAATGGATGAGATTAAAAATACATTAGATGGGGGAAATGGGCAAGATGGTGACCAAGTAGGGACCTGTAAGAGTCATCTCATCCTACAGAGTAGTGAATAATCAGCCATAATCTATCTAAATCACCTGTTTGGGGGACTCTAGAGATCAGAAGAACAGCATAGACCATTCATGGAAGAATGGTTGGGAAAGACTGGCCTCCTGCATTAATGATTCATGAGTAGATCCCTCCACATTGTGGAGGCCAATGCCCAGCCCTGACTGGTGGGGTAGGCCACTTCAGAAACCACTCTTTTGCTGGAATTGGAAACTCTAGTTCCCAAAAACAGTGGAGGAGGATATGACCAGGCACCAAATACAGCTATTGATTAGAAAATAAGGCTAGCAAGAATCCAATTATAAGTACAGCTAAATTTTGAATATGTCCAAGTTAGAAAGAAATTAACAGTCTTCATTTTATCTCTGCTTCCAGCAGGAGAGAAAAGGGACTGATTGAAAAACATAGAAACTTCCTGGACAGTAGAAATTGTTTCATGTCCACCAATGTCTGTTTGCTGTCTTAACTGTGATAGCTGGAAAATGTGTTTACTAAAAATTTCTTCACTTTAGCAGCTCTTAAATACTAATTCACTAATTGAGTTGGTTTTCTATTAATCTAATTTTACAAATTTATTCTTTGCTCTTAGTTCACTGAAAGATATTAACCAGACTTGCTCAGGTTTACTTACAGGAATAAGGTAATGTCTCAAAGCAAAACCAGGGAGAATGGGGTCATGGAACACCTTATGACCCAGTAAATCTGTAGCTTTTCTTAGAGACAAAAAGTTTGATATACTTGAGTGGTGGGCTGAGAAAGGAACCATGAAGACATTGCTCCTGCACATCAATATCTAAACTATGGTTAATTAGCTGCTAAAACTAAGGAAAAGTTTGGTGTGATTGAAACAGTGCAGGTCTGAGAAATTGCATGTACCCTCTTCACAAGATGCCTGACATCACTTGATTTTCTTCTTTACCCTTCAATTTTGCCTTAAAAAACTACTCCTAGTGTCCATTCTTACTTTGAACTGGTTTTGGGAAGATTCCCCAAGTTCCTTGCTGATGCACTCACAATAAATCACCTTTTCACTGAGAAACATGTTTCTTCTTTGTGATGCCAGATTGGGCCTGTCCTTCAATTGGAACTAGCCATGCTTATAAGTAACAGCCTGGGCTCCAATCCCAACCATGGCAGGAAGGAAGATGGGCATAGCACCTTCAATTTCTCTGGGAAGCTGCAGACTGTCTCAGTCAGTACAGCTTAAAGTGTCAACCAAGCCTATCTCCATCCTTGCCCCTAGTAGCAGAGAAAGTGGGTGAAGATTCATCAGTCTCTACAGGAATCTACAGTTTTTGCTTGCAGAACTCAGTTTACTGCCTATACCCTTGACCTAATCCCTGCCCCTGGTAGGAAACAAAGGTTGGGTGAACTTTACCAGTATCTCCAGTAAATGCAGGCAGTTTCAGTCTTCATGGCTTAGATTACTGCCTGCACCATTGGCTCCATCCCTGCATCTGGCAAGAGAGGACTGGGAGGAATTTCATCTGTCTCTCCAAAAAACTATGGAAAGTTATAGCCAGCATGGCTTAAATTACCACCTGAACTCTTGACTCCATCCCCACCCTTGGAGAGGGATGTGGGCTGAGCTTCATCAGTTTCTTGGGACAATGTGGGCAGTTTCAAACTGATGACTCAGAAAGCAATCAGTTGTTTCTGTCTCAATCCTACCTCAGGCAGGGAAGGAACTGCATATAATTTAGAGACACAGTGTCCTCTCCAAGAGGCAGGCAACAGCTTGGTAAAGTGCATCTCTTCCCCAAGAAAACGGGCAATAAGACCCAGCACAGGTTGTGGCAGTTGATTAGAGATCTCAGCTCACAGGGTCTGGGATGTCTGCAAAAGTTTCATCCTGGTGCAACTAGCAGCCTCATTCTCAGTCATGACACCAATAAGGCCTAAGCTAGCTGAGAATTTAAGAGCAGTATTCCTTTAAGGCTGCAGGGAACAGCTGGATAAAACATGCCACTTGTGGGGCAAGAATCATATGAATAAGGAGCTGAAAAAAATCTGATTTGTTAAAAATGAGCTAGTATAAATTTCCAAAATAAGTTGAACAAAGTGCCAAAGAGAAGTTTAAGCAAAAATCTTATCAACAAGAAAGCCCTAGGCTAAAGAGAGAAAGTGAGAGCAGAATAAAGAAATCAAGAAAATTAGATGCTGAGAAACTAGCAAAAAATTACAAATCATATTAAGAAAAAAGAAGATATAGCCCAGTCAGAGGAATAAATTAAACCTCCAAAAGAAATACAGGATTTGAGAAAACTAACCATAGATATTCAAATAAACTTCCCTAATGAATTCAATGAGATAGCTAAAGAGATTAAGGATACTAAGAAGACACTGAGTGAATACAAAGAAGAATTTGAAAGCATGCAAAGAAAATTAACAGATCTTATGGGAATGAAAGCCACATTAATGAAATTAAAATACACTGGGTGGACACAACAGGATATTTGAAGAGGCAGAAAGAAGGATCAGTGAGCTAGAACACTGGACATCTGAAATCTAACACATAAAATCACAGAGAAAAACCTGGAAAAAATGTGCAGGTTTACTTGGAACTGAATAAGAATATGAGGTGCATAAACATATGTGTCATGGGTGTCACAAAAGGAGAAGAGAAAGGAAAATAGGCAGCAGTATTTTGAGAAATAAAGGTAGAAAATTCTCCAACTCTTTTAAGGATGTAGATATCCATGTCCAAGAAACCCAACATACTCCAATCAGAATAAATCAAAATAGACCCACTTTAAGACACATTCTAAACAGAATGTCAAAGGCTAGAGATAAAAAGAGAATTCTGAAAACAGGAAGAGAAAATCAATTAATCATATACAAGAAATTCCCATTAAAGTTAAGTGCTGATGTCTCATCAGAAACAATGGAGGCAAGAAGATGCTGGTATAATATACCTAGGATACAGGTAGAAAAACTGAAAACCAAAATTTTATATCTGACAAAATTATCCTTCAGAAATGAGAGTGAGTTTAAAATATTCACAGATAAACAGAAACTGAGAGAATTCATCACCAAGAGACTGGTCTTACAAGACAAACTAAGGGGAGTGCTGTAGCATGAAAAGGAAAGACAGGAGAGAGGCTTGGAAGAGAGTCTAGAAATGAAGTTTATCAGTAAAAATAATTAAAAGTGTGAAAATAGAGCTGCAAATAAGATATGACTGATAAAATCCAAAAGAAAAAATGGGTGAAGAAAGTACTGCCTTTAGAGTTATAACATTAAAAATTAATGGACTAAACTCCCCAATCAAAAGACACAGACTGGTGAGAATGGATAGAAAATTATGAGCTATTGATATGTTGTCTACAAGAGACTCACCTAGACCCAAGGATACAAATAGATTGAAAGTGAAAAGCTGGAAAAAGATGTTTCACACATACTTTAACCAATAAAAAGCCTGGGTAGCTATACTAATATCAGACAAAATAGACTTCAAGTAAGACACAAAGAAAGACATTACATATTATTAAAGGGGACAATCCACCAAGAAGTAATAACAATCTTAATTATATATGAACCTAACCAGAGTACCCCCAAATACATGAGGGAAATGCTGGCAAAACTGAAGGCAGTAATAAGCATCTCTACAAAAATAGTTGGAGAATTCAATACACCACTCACATCCATAGATAAAACATCTAGACAAAATATCAATAAGGAAATATAGAACTTGAACAATCTGATAAATAAACTAAAACTAACAGATATATACAGACCACTGCACCACAAAAGAACAGGATACACATTCTTCTCAAGTTCTTATGGATCATTCTCCAGGAAAGACCATATTTTGGGTCACAAAATTGGTATTAATAAGTTTAAAAATATTTAAATTATACAAAGTACATTCTCTGCTCATAAAGGAATCAAGCTGGAAATCAATAATAGGCAGAGGTTTGGATATGTGCAAAGGTATGGAGATTAAGCAACACATTCCTAAACAATTAGTGGGTCAAAGAAAAATTACAAGAGAAATCAGAAAATATATAAAGATGAATGAAAATGAGAGCACAACCTTTCAAAACTTTTGGGATGCAGAAAAGGCAGTACTGTGAGGAAAATTTATAGCTCTAAACAACTACATTAAACAAAAGAAAGAGCTAACAACAAAGACCTACTACACACCTGGAAGCATCAGAGAAAGAATAGCAAACTAATCTCAAATCAATCAGAAGGAAAGAAATAACAAAGATTAGAGCATAAATAAATGAAGTTGGGGCCCCCTCAAAAAAGGACAATAGAGAGGATCAGTAATACAAAAAGTTGGTTCTTTGTGAAGATCAACAAAATTGAAAAACCCTTAGCTAAACTGATAAAGAAAAAGAGAGGATGCAAATTTCTAAAAATCAGAAATGAGAAGGGGGCCATTACAACTGACTACACAGAATTAAAATAAATCATAAGAGAATTTTATGAACCACTGTATGCCAACAAACAAAACTACATAGACAAAATGGATGGTCCTAAAATAAACCATGACAGTTTGAATTAGGTGAATCCCAAAAAGAGAAAATGTTTTTGAACTAATTGATTTCTGTGTACATGGGGCATTTGATTGAACTAAATTCAGTAAAGAGGCCTTTGATTAGGTAACTTGAGGGTTTTGTTTGGATTTCATCAGTGAAGCAAGGCACAGGTTGGGCTTCTGCTCTGTTGCTGGGTCTCATATAAATGGAGACACAAAATGTCAAATATTCTGTCCCTTGACACATTCATCCTTATGGGACCTGTTTTCCCAAATGAAGGTGCAGAAAATAAGGTCAGAGCTGGCAGAACTAGTTCAGGAAGTGTCTTAAAAGCCCTCTATTTCTCAGTCTGATTTCTGGCGTATACCATCTTAAATAGCTTGAGCTTCCCAACCCCAAAGAAGCAGTTTCTACTTTTGCTAACAACAGTTTTTTTCCATGGCACTGGTTGTGGCTGTCCATTCCACTGCTGGCCCCTAACAAAACATGCCTCCCAATACTTATGCCCTGGTGGTGTGGAATGCCCTTCTTGTACCTGAGCTGGGCCTGTGACTTGTTTTCATCAGTAGAATGCAGTCAAAGTGACTTTGTGACAGTCCTGGGCCTAAGCCCAAAGAAGGCCTGGCCACTTCTGCTTTTGTGGCCTTGAGAGTTCTGAGAAGCCACATAAGAGTTCCAGCTACCTTGCTGAAGAGACCATTTGGAGAGGCCATCTGGGGAAAGAGAGACCCTAAGAACCACATGCAGAGAGAGAAGCCTTGCCATCCCAATGTCTACGTAAACCTGCCAACTCCATGAGTGACCACCAGCAAGACTAGAAGAAGAACAAAGAGTTCAGGCGAGCCCAGCCGAGACTGCAGTATAATGAGCAAAAAAAAAGAGATGTTGTTTTCAGCCACTAAGTGTGGGGTGGTTTGCCAGCAACAACTGATAACCAAAGTACTGGTCATCCATAGATGCCTTTTTTTCTAAATATAAGACAATTACTGCATTGCAAAGAATATGTGACAAATATTTTTCCACCACAACTTGCTCAGTCAAAAGGCTGAATGGTAATTTGTTACCTGCTTAAAAAACAAACAAACAAACAAAAACCTCTTATCTTAATTCATAAATTTCCATGACTTTTTACAATGTCAACTTCTGACAGTTTGGGGGCACTGGCTTAATTATCATTTAGATGAAAAAAAGAAGCCAACAAAATGACTTATCCACTGCTGTTCCCACTTCTATATATGTTGTTACTTAATTTTCCCAAATCATTTCTATTCTTGCAAGTACCCTATCATTCCCTACAAAGAGAAAACAAAACAAAACAAATCTTTAATTTGTTAAGATTATAAAGAGAAAAAAAATAACAAAAACAAATGCCGATAACTAGAATTTGAGTTCCATCATCTGCAAAATATAGAGGAAAATTTAACTGCTCCCTCAATTTAAAACAAAATTCTATAAAACATAACATTGTCTACATTGTTGAGATGATTTTTTCTTATCTGAGAAAAGGTGTAGCTAGAAATCAGCTATTGTTGAGTTAGTACACAGTGGTCTTTAAATGGTTTCAAATTTCACTTATCAAAAGGTAGTCAAGTGCAACTCAAACCTTTCAAATTCAAATTCATTCTTCACATAAACTTTCTTGCATCTTTTCTTGAGTTTTCAGGGACAGGGTGAAAGTCCACATCTATTTCTGTGCTGAAGTTTTGGTGGGTTTTCTCATCTGAAACTTTTCTGCTGTTGTCTTAGCCCCACATTTTCATAGCCTCTAGCAGTATCTTCTCTCATTTCTGCAAAGGTGATATTGGGGTACAAGGTGGGAGAGGACTCTGATCTTCATTTGTCTTATCTGCTAAGGAATACTTAATATTTGTATATTTGTGACCTTTCCTCTTGCTTTTCTGCTCTTCTTCAATACTGTGCTGTAGTGTTTCTGCATAATGCTGGATGGCCATATAGATAGATCGATATTGTGATTCTGTTTGGACCATCCCTAACCTCTGATATGACACCATCTGAATGGTTTTCAGCATGTTCATGTCACAGTTGACACCTTTCTTTCTGATGATGTCAATAAGGATATCAATCACAATGAATGTTCCTATCCAACCAATTCCAGCACTGCAGTGAAACCACCACAGGCCAGTGTCCACAATGCTCTACTGCTTATGGTGCACTTCCTCCAAGAAGTCCAACATGCCCCCAGGGTCACTGTGCACTCCATCCAGCCAAGTCCAAAAATGGTATTGCCAGGCCATTCTCTCTGTAATAACTTGCCCAACCTTTGAAAATTTAAATCCTCTTAAAGTATAGTCATGAGCAACATTTTCTTTGATGTTCCTAATGCGCACGACCCCATATTCTTTTAAAGCATATATGTCAGATGAGTTTTTGGCACATTTTCTCTTTCTTTTCTCCACTTCTTTTATTGTCATGACAATCAATTGTGAGTTCTCCTGAAATACCACCCACCAGAAGTCATTCACTATGTTTTGCAGACAACCTTGTTTGTATGGCAATGTAACTCTTTTTGGGCTTTGAATTGTTGCACTTCGTTTCAACTTCAGGCATTATAATATTTGTGTTGATATAATTTGAAACAGGCTCATTGGGATCACAATTCTGAAGGATGACTTTGGTATGATCAAAGGGCAGGATGTTTTTATATCTATTTTTGTGTTTATTTTCTTGCTTCTGACACTCTTTTTGGCTGTAGAGAAGTTTGCATTCACGTTGTTTTAATGTCTCAAATTCTTCACAAAAGCCTTGTTTGACTTTATCTGTGATCTCAGCTAATTTACTTAGTTCTGAAACCTGTTTTTCTATTTCAGCAGTATTGATATGAGTTGTATTGAGGGCTTGCTTGAATTATATTTCCATGCTCAATGTTTCCACCGTGGGATTCTTCTTGTAGTGCTCCACCAGTTCTGTCAAAGAAGCAAACCATTCTCCTCCACCAACACTGTATTTCATTTCCAGACAGTGAATCATAACATGGGTCACTTTAGTCTTTCCATCATTAATCTCCCCTTTGTCATCACCAGTGCAGACAGAAAGAACAAAATTTCCAGCGTGGCTCTGGCTCTCTTGTACAAGAAAGCTACCATGTTTTCCTTTCTCAGTAAATAATTTCTCTGCTTCTTTCCCAGAAAAGTGTCCATGAAACCAAATCTCAGAGGTAGGAGCTGCACAATTCAGAGGATATTTGAGATCAATAACATCTCCATTCTTCTATTTTAACTGTCCATTATGTCCCATATAATACTGGACCAACTCAGCCAAAGTGGCAAACTTCTCCCCTCCTTACAGATCCAAGTAATCACCAGTGATCTGAATCTTGATGTGTGTGACACCTCCCTTTCTTCTTACAAAAAGTGTAAAGTCTCCAGAGTTACTTTTACTGGGCCTTGCAAAAAAACTGCCATCAACTCCTCTTGGCAACAGAAAGTTTTCTGCCACTGCCAGTGCTATTTGAGTGAAACCGTATCCTAGATGTCATGTTCTTTTGGCCCTCTGACTCCGGGATGGACACTGTCCTAGGTCAGGCTCCACTGGACCGGATCACATCTGGCTTGAGGGAGGCCAGCTAGGGACAGGCCGGGGTGGAGGCAAGTTGAGCCAGGAGGCCATGCACAGAGCCCCCTCCAGGCCTGGGAATCCCAGAGACACTAGGACCACACCCCTGACCTCCCTATTCCCCCGGGGCCAGTCCACCTCCCCCCCCACCTTGCTCCCCAAACCTTTATATGAAGACACACACACATGCTGTCCATTCATACAGACTTAGATATACTAACAACAAAACTCATTCCTGTCACATTTTACTTTTCTTTCATATGTCTAAGTGGTCTTTCAGACTGGTTCCTTTTATTTTTCTTGAGTGTGCTATGAAAGCAGTAAATATATACGGAAGGTCTCTGAGTCTTCCATGAGTCTTCTATCTAAAAGATTCTTGTAGGAAAATACTAATTTGATCACCATTAAATAAAAGGCACAGGAGGGACTCTGAGGTAAAACTTCCATGGGTGCTGTACAGCAGTAAATGCATGTGTAGTTAAACCTGCATAAATAAAAACCATACTCTCATAACAGATGTACAGACTTTTAAGACTTTTTCTTCTTTTATTTATTTCTCCAGAGTTATGATAGCAGTGTTTCAGGAACACTTAGGTAATAACACTGATGATATAATATGAAAATTATTTTTCCATTACACCAATATCTTAGAAGAAGCTCTTCAAAGACTATTTGCTGAAAATTTCCATTGTAAAATACTTAATATATGTTGAATATTTCTTTGTCATCCAATTTGATCAGTGTGATAAGAGTATCAGAAAAACATCAAGGTTTTCCTAATCTATATAAAATTATGGATTTTATTATGGAGTAATGGGAGAAGTTACTAAATATGTAAATACACTCATTTGAAAACTCAAAGCCATGTACATTGTTTTGTGTTACAATATATAATTTTGTGTTACTTGTTATCAGCTAATACAAAGTAGTGGTTATCATTAGGAAAATATGATAATGCACAATCATCTTTTTCTTTTGTTTGTACTGCTTCATCTTTTTTTTCTGCTGTGGACATAGGAAGAGCATCAGTCTAAACTAAAGGGAATAAAGTTGAGCTAATTTTAACCCTTAATTTAGAGCAAATAATTCTCATGCCCCACACAAAGTCTTTCTTATGTTATTATTTCATTTTAAAATATTATTTCTTGTTGCATTACCCATTTCCACCCTTCTTTACACCACCAGGGAATTTTCTATTAATTTATTCTACCCAACTGATGTCAGACTTGTACTCTTACTAGCCCCAAGGTACTGCATATTCCTAGTGCTTTTTTAAAAAATATTTCCCCATGTATTGAAATTAATTTCTTATTATAACCTTTTACAGAGTTTGATACTGCCCTCTCTTGTAAAATCTTGGCTGATAGAAAAATTTAATATCATTGTTATATGTATAACATTGGATAAAGCTACATGAAGAAACATACAAATTCACAGTGGAAGAATTAAATATTCCTTTGAAAGTTATTGATAAATAAAGCAGGCAATAACACACCATGGAAAAAATACTAAAGAGCATGCATTGGTATATTTAGGAATATAAAAATTATACATGCAACAATTAAAGAAAACATATACCTACAAGCAGAGACAGAATATTTTTTAAATGTCATTATGAGGGCATGTAAAATGCTGCAATAATTTAAAGCACAGTTTCCAGATCTCTGGATACAGTGGATTTAAAGCAAATGTTTTATACAGATTTAAATATAAATGTTTGTAAATTAAAATATATACTGCTAAAGATCTAATTTTTAAGAAATAAATCATAAAATTTTTAATAACCATAATTGATGAAAATGAATATATTTCCATTGTGGCATGCAAAGAGCTAGGAAGTTTTATGAAAAACCTACACCTAGCATTGTACTCAATGATAAAAGACTGAAAACTTTCCCCCTGAGATCAGAAACAAGACAAGGATGCCCATTGCTACCATTGTTATTCAATATTCTACTAGACATTTTAGCTAGAGCAATCAGGTTAAAAAAATAAAAGGCATCCAAATACAATGGAAAAAGTAAAACATTATTTGATGATGATATGATACTATATCTAGAAAGTCCTGAAAAATCAAAAAGAAATTTACTAGAATTTATAGATGAGTTCAGCAAAGTGGCAGGATACTAGATTAATACTCAAAAATGAGTATTAATTTCTATACACTATTGATGTGAAATCTAAGGAGGAAATCTTAAAAAAAAATCCATTTATAATAGTGACTACAAATATTTAAGAATTAACTTGAGTGAGACATAATGGACCTGTATTCAGAAAACTATAAAACTTTGCTAAAAGAAACCAAATAAGACTTAAATAAATGCAAAGACATTCTGTGTTTATGGATTGGAAGACTAAATATTGTGACAATATCAATTCTACCCAACCTGATTTACAGATTCAACACAATCCCAAAAAATTCCCAGCAGCCTATTTTGCAGAAATAGAAGAGCCAATAATCAAATTTATTTGGAAGGGTAAGGTCTCCCAAATAGTCAAAAATGTCTTTAAAAAGAAGAACAAATCGGAGGACTCACACTTCCTGAACTTAAAGCATATTACTTAGCTATGGTGGGAAAAACAGCATGTTACTGGCCAAATTAAGAACTCAGAAATAAACCCTCACATCTACAGTTCAGTGATCTTTCACAAGCCCTTCCACCTGGAACACAACAGTCTATTCAACAAATGGTGCTGGGAGAAATGGATATCCATACACAAAAGAAAGAAAGAAGGCCCCTATCTCATACCTTAAACAAAAATAAACTCAAAATGGATCAAGGACCTATGTATAAAAGTGGCAAATATTAAAATCTTAGAAGAAAATGTAGGAAAACATCTTCAAGATCTTGTGGTAGGAGGTAGTTTCTTAAACCATATACCCAAAGCATGAGCAATAAAAGAAAAGAAATAAACGAGACTTCCTCAAAATTAAACACCTTTTTGCTCAAGGAAAACAAACCAGTGTGTCAAGACCTCAATGTTGTTACAAATAACTATGAATCTTTTCATCCCAGGAGTGAAGCCAGGGGGTTGCCATGGGCTCCAAGGGGAAGGGAGGAATGAAATAGATCCAGCAGGGAGTATTTATTGGGCAATGGAAATGTTCTACATGATCTTGCAATGATGGACACAAGCCATATTAAATATCATCAAAATTTATAAAAGTTTACCCTATGGTTTACATTAATGTAAACCAATGACCATGTTTAGTAGCTATGTTTCACTATTTTTATATCAGATCTAACAAATATGCCATCCACATATAAAAAGGTGTTAATATGGGAAGGAGGAAAAGGGGAGGATGTTGGGTATATGGGAGTCCCCTGTATTCTGTATGTGACTTTACTGTGACCTAAATCTTCTTTGAAAACAAAATGAGAAAAAGAAAGACACTGGGGAATAAATGGAAGAAAATGCCACTGTACATACAGGACACCAGATATTACAGTGATGAAAGGCAAAATGTCAAAAAAAATTTAAAATATTTTTCATTATTTTTTAATATCCCAATCTTTTAATATTATTTTATTTTTAGTTTTTTTTAAAAAAATTTATGTATATCATTTCTTATATTTAAACCTATCATTATTATTTCATTTTCCTATTAATCGTATTTAGCTATTTTAATAGCTTCATCTTTGAAGAAGGTTTGGATCACAGAAAAGTTAATACTGGGGCAGGGGAGGATCATTGGTGTGGGGTATCTGTAATGGGGGATACATGGGAGGAAGTTCACATGGGTATAAACCTAAGATATATAAATATGTTCAATTTTTCACAGGGCATTGTCACAGTGGGTGGAGACTCACACAATAACTGAGAGAATATTGAATTCCCATCCTGGAGAGCTCTGCCACATTCTCTAATGGAGCAGCAAGAGTCCCCCAAGTGTAGAGGCTATGTCTGGCAAAGGAGGATGATCCATTGATGGGCCCTTGATATTGATGACTATGCTTATGAGCCTTTGCTCTTGAAAGTGAAAATTAGCCTAGTGTTGTGTGGTGCCTAAAAGTTGCTTCCTGAGAGCCTCCTTGTTGCTCAAATGTGGCCTCTCTAAGCTGAACTCAGCATATAAATGCACTACCTTCCCCTGAGTGTGGGACATGACTCCTGGTGATGAGCCTCCCTGGCACCAAGGGATTACTACCAAGCATCAACTAGAAATGCAACTGAAAAAAGACCTTGAATAAAAGGGGGAAAAGGTAAAGACAAATGAGTTTATAAGGCTAAGAGACTTCAAAGGGAGTTAGGAGGTCATCCCAGAGGTAACACTTATGGACATCTCAGCAGGATTTCATAGACAGCCAAAGTGGATGCTACCCCAAATAGTGGGGCTCCTGAGGGCTCTGGAGACACCCAGTTCCTATGATCAGGGCAGATAACTACAGATTTTGGTGCCTTGCCAGTGGGTCCTACTTTGGAGTTTGTGCTCCTGAGAGTGACAGAGTTGGACTCTGTCTTCCCTACACATGACTCATCTGTCCCTTCTATTTAAACCAATACTTCATGCTGGAATTTGTAGGTATACATCCAAGAGACTGGAGTCTTTGGGCTGTCCATATGCCAGCTGGGCCCAGAACCTCAATGGAGTTGCAACACCTACTCTCCAGCTCATTGGACTCACCCAGGACAACTAACAAGGAGGTGAGGATTGACAACCACCATACCAAGGAAATGAGAGAGTCTACAACTGCAAGCAGGAGAGTCTCACCCATCAGCTGTATGGGATCGAAGCCTCTTCTCAATTAGAAGTGAAGTGGATATCACCATCCCAGAATCCTCAGGATTGGGGAATGAACTATGGACTAGAGAGGACTTACTGGTATTCTACTATAGACATATTGTGATTCTAGCATTGAAAGAAATCACACCATTAATGTGGAGGCAGTGACCACTGGAGGCTCTGGGGGCAGGGAGAGGGAAAAACAGTTTTAATTCAGGGGCTTTTTGGGGGAGAGACTTGAGAATCATCCTGAATGATATTGCAATGACAGATATAGGCCATTTTATATCATCACATAACATGCAGAATTGTGTGGGAGAGAGTGTAGACTACAATGTAAACTATAATCCATGCTCAGTGGCAAAGCCCCAGGATGCATTTATCAGTTGCAATGAACATTCTACATTAATGAAGGATATTTATGTGGGGGTGTGTGGGAGGTGTGGGAGGTATGGGGAGTGGGGCTTATGGGAATCCCTATAATTTTTGTGTAACATTTATGTAATCTAAGATCTTTGAAATAATAAAAAATACTATGGAAAAAGGCAGCTGTGGCAGCTTGATATAGTTATGAATTCCAAAAAATAGATATGGATTATGCTTATAAACTGTTCTGTGTCTCTGGGCATGAATAAGTTATGGTTAGGACTTTGGGCCACATCAGGAGGATGGTGTGTCCCCGCCACTTTGTGGGCAGTGGCTCAGAGATAAAACTACATGGTAAAGCAGAGGAGTTAGTTGGAATATTGATGTTGGAGTTCTGATGCTGAGTTTTAATGTTGGAGCCCAGGGAAATAAGCACACAGAGGAGCTTGGTTGTGAGGAATGGGAGAAGGCCCTGGGTAAAGAGACAAGCTGTTAGCCCGATAGTCTACAGCTGGCCTTGGGGAGAGAGGCAATGCTAGAGAGCCTCATAGTCTACAGATGACCTTGTGGAGATAGCAGAGGAGGTGAGCCCAAAGATAAGCAAGCCCTGGGAAGAGAGGAACCCAGGAAGCCTGAACCCTCACAGTCATAGGTAGCCATCTTGCTCCAACACATGGCAATGAACTTTGGTGAGGGAAATAACTTATGCTTTATGGCCTGGCAACTGTGGGCTTCTACCCCAAACAAATACCATTAATGAAAGACAACTGATTTCTGGTATTTTGCATCAGCACCCCTTTGGCTGCCTAATACAGCAGCCAACACATTGGGAAAAACTATTTCACAATCACATATCCAATAAGGGTTCCATATCACTTTTACATAAAAAGATCATACAACTCAACAATAAAAAGTCACACTACCTGATTAATAAGTGAGCAAAGACTTGAAAAGGCAATTATCCAAAGAAGAAATACAAATGGTTAAGAAACACATGAAAAAAATGTTCAACATCACTAGCAATTAGGAAAACGCAAATAAAAATACAATGAGATATTATTTCACACCTAATAGACTGACCACTATTAAAAAGTCAGAAAACTGTAAATGCTGGGGAGTATGTGGAGAGATAAGAATGCTTATTCACTGTTGGTGGGAATGTAGAAGGGTACAGCCACTGTTCAGCATTCTTTGGCAGTTCCTAAGGAAGTTGAATATAGATTTGTCATGTGACCCAGTAATACCATTACTAGGTATACACCCAGAAAAACCGACAGCAGTGACACGAACAGACATCTGCACACCAATGTTCATAGTGGTGTTATTCACAATTGCCAAAAGTTGGAAATAACCCAGGTGTCCATCAACTGATGAATGGATAGCCAAATTGTGGTGTATACACATGATGGGATATTATGCAATGGTAAGATGAGATGAAGTTGTGAAGCATATGACAACATGGATGAACCTGGAGGACGTTATATTGAGTGAAGCAAGCCCAACATAAAGAACAAATACTCTGTGATTGCACTATTATGAACTAAATATATTATATAATCTCATGGAGTTAATAACTTGTATATGGGTCAACAGAAAATAGAATGAGATTAGAGAACAGAAAGCTAAGAGTTAACTTGCATAGAATTGGTAAAAATGATGTGTGTTAATCTTTGGAAATGAATAGAAAAGGTGAGCGCACAACATAATGTTTGTAACTTGCAGTACTATTATATGAATATGCCAGTGGTTTAAAGAGAAAGTCTGAGGTCATGTATATTGCTTATATAAGACTGTTTTTACAAAATATAAATACACATAAACTAGAGAGAACAAAACAGAATAGCAGCTATGTACAGCAGGGGAAGAAAAAGAGAGTTTGAGAGGTAATCACTTTTGTTTGTTTGGTTGATTTTTGTTTTTTAGTATTATTATTATTCCTGGAATAATGAAAATACTTTAAAAGTGATTGAAGTGATGACTGCACAACTATGTGATTATACCAAATACCATTGATTGTACACTTTGATTGGATTTATGCTTTATTACTATGTATCAATAAAGTTGATTTGTAAATAAAAAATATATTAATGGAAAAAAGCATATATTGGCATATTTAGACATATATAAAATTATACATTCAACAATTAAAGAAAACATAAACCTACATGCAGATCCAGAATATTTTAAAAAGGTCATTATTAGGGTATTTTAAATGCCTCGATAATTTAAAGGACAGACAATATGAAGTTCTCTATACACAGTGAATTTAAGGTAAAAGATTTATACAGATTTAAATATGTAAATATATGGAAATCAAATTATATACTGCTAAAGACCTAATTTTTAAGAAATAAGTCATAAGAAAAATTTTAATAACTATATTGATGAAAATGAATATATTTCCATTGTGACATGCAAAGTGCTTGAAAGTCATCACTCCCATCCTCACTACAAGAAAAAAGCTGAAAACTGAAAATCAACATCCTTTAGAGAATTGAAGTCATAGAGCATATGACTGGCCCCAAAACTGAAGAGAGACAGGTACAAAGAATCATAGCATAATTGGAGAGAAATCAGGGTTGAAATAAGCTTTAGGTAGGAAAACCAGAGGGTAATTCACTAATTATTGGGGACTAGTTTGAGAGAAAAAAATCTCGTGGAGGCTCATTCTTAGGGGCACTCCCCATGCTTTTTTACTTCCAGGAGCTTCATCAGGTTCCCAATGTGAATTTCAGAAAAAGTATTCCATTTGCTTCCAACACAGGATAGGGGAGAAATAAACATTTTGAAATATCCAAGAGCAGTCTACCACATTGTTTTGATTACTGTAGCTTTATAATATGTGGTGATATCAGGTAGTGTTTCTACAAATAAATTCTATTATACTGTTGTTTGGGCTAATCTAGATACTCTGCTTCAGCATATAAAGTTTAGAGTTAGGTTTTGTACAAAAAAAAATGCCTTCTTAAATTTTAGAAGTGTTGTATTGACTAGGGATTAATTTGGGAGGAACAAAAATTGACACCTTAAAAATGTTGATTTTTTTGTCACTTGATTTATGAGCTGTTCTTTAATTTTTTTCATCAAAGTTCCGTACTTTTCACTGCAGATGCCTTGCATATATTTTGCCACATTTTATTAAGTATTAAATATTTTATTAAGTATTAAGAATATTGATGATATTAAAATGTCATTTTAAAAATACTATGTCAGAATTTTTGTTAGAAGTAAAATCTTTATACTCAATTTTTGTACATTGATCTTATATTCCTCAAACTTCCTAATCTAATTATTTTTTTAAAAAATTAATCTGTCATCCAGATTGGCAAGGAATATGTAATTTATCTGTTTTTATAGGTGATGTCATTATCCATGAAGAAAATGCTACAAAAGTAAATAAAAGCTATTATATTTGATATGCAGCAGTGAAATTCTTACATAAGAAATAGTTCAGATATTCTGCTTTGCTCTTTTTTCTGGAAGTGCTTGTTTAAAATTGGTATTATTTCTTCTTTAATGTTAGGAAGAATACACCAGTTGAGCTATATGGAACAAGTTTTTCCTTCTGGAAAGATTTGAAAGTACAAATTCAGTTTCTTAAGACATAAAGGGCTTTTGAGATTATATGGATTTTTTACTTATTTTGATTTATATTATTCAAGGAGTTTGTCCATTCTTTCTAATTTGTTGAATTTATTGGCCATAACATGTTCATAATATCCCCTTATCATCTTTTTAAAATCTGTAGAATGTGTAAAGATATTACCTCTAACTATAAGATGCAAAATAGTGTGTAATAAGTGATTTAAATACCCCAAGTTTAAAGATTAAGTAAATAAAAGCAAATTAAAACCAAACAATATAGAGTAAAGATTTAAAAAATAACATAATAATTCAATTCATAAATAGTCTAAAATAGATTATCAATAAAGCTAATGTTGGTTCTTTGGAAAGTTTCATAATATTCAGAAACCTTTAGCACTCTCATCAGAGAAAGAGAGATAGAAAATACAAAATACAAATATAATGGAACTCTTACATATAGCTGGTAGCAGTGATATATTCTACAAACACATTGAAATTCTGTTTATTATTCATAAAACCTAACATAAACTATAGTCCATCAATTTTACTTATATTTGTTAATTTACAATACCATAAATTTGCATACTGTTTTAGTCAGTCAAAGAGGTGCTGATGCAAAGTGACAGAAATCTGTTTGCTTTTATAAAGGGCATATTTTGGGGGTAAAAGCTTCCAAGATTACAGTTACAAGGCCCTAAAGAGTCCAACTCAAGGTACCATAAGAGGTTTTTCTCACCGAAGTCAGTTACCACATGTTGAAGTAAGATGGAGGGCCTGGTCTCTCATTCCTCTTTCCTCTTAAGGCTCCATGGCCCAGCTTCTTATGATATCAGCTGTAGGCTGACATAGGGTTTGTTTCATTTCAGGCTTCATCAGCTCAACTGCTCTGTTCTCTTCAGCTGCAAACTATTAGGCAAATGGCTCATCTCTCTTCCCAGGGCTGCATGATCAAATTTTTCTCCTCTGCCATGTCTATGAAGTTCTCTTTCTACATGTGCCTTCTTCTGTGTGTCTTCCTGAGTGAATGTCTGTTTCTATCAGCCCACCAAGGGGTCAGGGACTCAACCCTGAGTCATGTCTTACTTATGTGGTCAAATCAAAGCCCTAATCTTGATTTAATCAAGTATATGTAAAACCTTTGAATTTAATACAATCAAAGGGTATCATGCCCAGAGGAAAAGCCCAGTTTACAAATGTAATCAATAACTTTTTTGGAATTCATAAATAATATCAAACTGCCACACATATCTAGCACCAGGGTTTCATCAATTAGATGTAGTTTGAGAACCATATTAGTATTTAGCAGGAAAAGTAAGCTACATGTGCTTATCCTCACACATATAGCATGCCTGCTCTTCCTTGCAATCAGTTTCAAAAAGCAATTAAGCAAAAACAGAAATAAATGAACCCTGGACTTCTCATGAGTTTTTTATACATTTCAGGGTCAGACATCAAACGATGTTCTGAAGAGCATTCTTGCTGATGGCAAGGGTCTTTCCTCTGACCCTTCAAGAAACACAAGTGACCCCCATGTCATACTTACAGAGATCTAAAGATGAAAAACACACAGGCACCCAAACATGTGGATACTTTTATTTACTTTAAAAATTTCAAATATTCCTTGGAAAATTAGTACATTAAACCAAATCATCTGAATTATGAATACCTAAATCGTTCGAGCTAATTTCCTTTGGAATAGACAGAATGGTTTTCCTTAATATTTCAGAAGCTCCAGGGTTCCAATGGACATAAGTTATGATTATATATGTTAAAGACCTTAAGAGATTAATATCAAAAAGGAAATTCTGGCATTAAAGACAAGCATTCCTGCCTCTGTGGTTTTTAACCACATCTCCCCCTGGCTGTGGAGCAGGTATAGTGCAATCAGGGAAGTGATGTTTGGAAATAATGCAGTCATTCTGCTGATAAATGATAAGTTCCTGGACAGGAAGAAAGACTAAAGAAATGGGAACCAAGACAAAGAGTGAGACTGGTGTATGTGCTTCATAATATATGTGAGATTCAGAGGTAATTGGGAATATAGTACATGTAAAAAAATAAATAATGAAAAGGATATCTTAAGAGACTGATAGTTTGCAGGATTTCACTCCCTCCCTGATTTACACTTGGGGGTATATGTTAAAGGGTCTGGCCTTTCAGACATCACTAATTGCATTATTAATGCTTAGTTGTTAATTATACAGGAAATGTTCCCATAAGTGAGAACAGTGTACACAGTCAAATAACTAGAAGAAATGTTATGTTTGAATACTTATTTGAAAATATAATTTTTGAAAAAGGCACAAGTTGTTTACACAATAAGCTTATTAAATGGGAAGGTTTTAATTTTCTTTTTTGTGAACAATGTAATACAAATAGTGTGGTGATAACATGTTTCATGTTCCCAAACTTCTGCTCAAATCTTCAGAATGTCCCATATTGTCTTGTTACAGCTTTTCCAAAGAGAAATTAAGTTTGGCAAAAATTTGTTTCCTTCATAATTATCTTGACCAAATAATAATTTGTCCAATTCCATTCTACTCTGAGAGCTCTACTTAGTTTTATCAGTGTTATTATTTTTCTGATCATTATCATATTTGTACAGGACCTCCAGAATGATTGTAACTTGTTTTATTGTATGTACATGATCTGAAATTTTATGTATTTTCATAATTTTCCTTTTCAGATAATCCTGTTAATAGACCCTTCTCTCTTATGATATGTGCTTTGCTTCCTAAGAGTCATCTTAAAAATATTGTTCTTCTCTCGGAACTCTTTCTCAGAATTCTCTTCTTAATAGTTACTAAATGTTATGGTATATCTATTGTGTTACAATGTTTTTGCTTGTGTGTATATGTGTGTTTGTTGATAGAGTTGTATTTTTACTAAGTCATTGTTTGTATTTTGCTGATTTTTTCTTTCATTAATATGAAAAAACTTTGGTTCCAGATGTAATGACTAGCCATTTGGTTACCAATTTTAACAAGGTAGGAGGTGGTCAAACCTTGCATCATATAATTCATTTCCTTAAGATTTATGGGAAATGATTTTCAATTTGGTCAATAGGTTAAATACCAGAAACTGTGTATTGAGCCTTCTGCATTATTGGATTTTTGTCTGTCTTCATTAACAATTATTTTTTAACATAAATTCAGAAGACTTGACCACCAAAAACCATGTTAAAGAAGAGTCTACTATTCCAGTTTTTATATTACACAATTGATTTTGAGGTCCATAAAAGGATATGACTTCTTAAATTATAGAATTTGACTTCTCCATTAATACACAAGGTTTATTATTGTGTCTTACACACAGATTTGATTCTTAAAATAAAATGGTAAATTTTTTTTCATTAAAATTCACTGGTTAAGAAAGCATTTCTTTCATATCTTGGCCAAGATTTTTTTTTTCAGATAATACTACCACTTCACTCAATACCCCACAAAACAAATTATGTCTCCAAAAGCTTTTTGCATTGTAAAATTAGTAATTGATTAATTAAATTGTGAGTTCTATTATCTGCACCCATAGCATATATGATTGCAATGCAAATATTAATCTATAAGGTAATATCTAGTTTTTCAATTACACATTAATTGCATACTTCCTTTGAAAATAACGTTTGACACCAAAATTTTCTCATAACATTTTTCATCTCTGTATTTCTCAAAGCATAGATTAGGGAATTGAACATAGGAGCTATGATGGTATAAAATAGTGCAGCTATTTTATTCTCAGGGAAAGTGGTTGGTGGTCTAAGGTAGACAAAGATTGAAAGACCAAAGAATAAGACTACCACAGTGATATGAGACCCACAGGTAGAGAGGGCTTTGTGTCTTCCTCCAGCTGAATGATTTCTTAAAGTGAATAATATAATGACATAAGAAACAAGACAACAAAGGTTACTAAGCCGACCATACCTGAATCTGCAACCACAAGGACACCTGTGATGTAGGTATCAGTACAGGCAACTTTTAGCAATGGGAAGATATCACAGAAATAGTGATCAATTGCATTAAGACCACAAAAGGGCAACTGGAGTACCAGATTAAATTGAGGAAAGGAATGGAGAGCTCCACCAGCCCAAGCAGCTAGAATTAGATTACATCATGTCCTGTTCATGATACTCATGTAGTGCAGAGGTTTACAGATGGCAACATAGCAATCCAATACCATGGCAGCAATAATGAAGATCTCAACACCTCCAAAGAAGTGAATGGTAAAGACTTGCAAAATGCAATTTCCATAGGAGTTGGTTGTTGTCTCCACTAACAAGTCATTGATCAGTTTGGGTGTAACAGTAGAAGTACAGCTAATGTCCATACAAGATAAATGGCTCAGGACATAGTACATGTGTTGGTTAAAAAGGGAGCTGCAGCTAATGGTGGCAAGGATCACAAGGTTTCCTACCAAGATAAAAACATAACTGAATAGGAAGAGCATAAAGCAAAATATTTGTATGTGCTGATCATAAGAAAGCCCCAAAAGAACAAATGTGAATTTCCATATATTTCAGTATTTGTATATAATGCAGAAATGAATTGAGACCCTGAAAAGAAAAAGAAATGAATTTGGATGATGTATATATCATTATAATCACAATGATATAAAATTTACCAAAACCATGGATTGATATGCACAGAATATTAATTATTGTTTATTAATTGAATTATATTACTTGTTCAATTTGTTGTTTCTTACTTTATAAATATATTGTAAAATAATTTTATAATGAGGATAAATATGTATTATTTAATTTTACCAGTGAAGATTAAATAATATTTTAAACATTGCCTTGATCATTAAACATTTTATTCCTGTTAATTATGCTATTTAGATAACAACAAAATTTTACTTACTTCATTACAATTTTTGTTTATTTTTAATGTTCTGCATTATCCATAGAACCAAATTACTTTCTTTCAGCATGAATGGACTGCCTCCCTTAATTTTCTGCAGTTAAATATTCAGGAAATGCTTATGCTTAATGAATTCTACTTTGAATTGGAAAATTTAATTTGGTAGAGCTTATTTTATTTGCCTTGTCAGCAAACATTGCCAATTTGATATACCAAACCAACATAGCATCTGTTATATTGAATATCAAAGAATGGTTGAAAGTATACATAAAAATTTTTTTTTAATTTTAAAAATTGTTAATTAACAGCTGTGGTTATGAAAGATAATCTGCAGTCCCATTCATTTCTCTTATTTATATTTCACACATTAGAATAATTTTTATAAAATGTCCTGTCAATAAGATTGTGATAGCAATAGGTAAAGGAAATATATAATTAGTGAATTAATCAAGTATGTTTGAGTAGTCTATAGTTCATGATATTTCCTAGAAATATTAGATATAATCTAGTCCACAAAAACAAGAGTCAATAAAAAGATGATACCATATAACTGTAAGACAAGCTGTAAGGTCAGTTTGCACTCAGTGGCTATTTACTGCATTAAAAATGTGATGAAAGTGTCATGTTTTATACAATCTTGAGACATTATTTACACTGGGAAAAAGAGATTGCAGAATAGAAAGAACCTTCATGAACTATTTTATGCAGGGATGAGGAATTATTTGGCATCCTATGAAGCTGTGAAATTGTAGCACAACTTCTACCTTAGTCTGGATTCAATGTGACAGCCATATCTGGACCCTCTGGGTGGCCATTTAAAAAAATAATATTTTTGTAGCAAGTGTCTTAAGTTATCATCAGATCCCTTGATTCACAAATTCAAGCTCAGTTTCTTTAGTATGATTTTATATATCAAATAAGTAACAGGTAAGAAATTTTAAAAATTGTTCATTCTAAGAGAATTTTAAATTATTTACTATAATTTCTTCAACAAGAAAGTCTCATTGTATTCCTCTAAGGTATTCAATAGGGCTTTAAACCTTACTGTCCAACTTTTCTTAACAAACAGCAAATAAGTAATGGGCACAGTATGTTTAGCAGTCAACTGTTACTAAATAATATAGAATAATTAAAAGATGGTTCATTGACCTATCCTTTTTCTTTTAAAACTGATACTGATTCTTCATAAGATGCTATAATGTTAATTGAGAAAAACAATTATTTACATTAAATACATTGATTTAAGTATAATTGCTTTATGAGTAGGTTGAATTGCTGAATCACAAAATCATCTAATAATCTAAGTCCATGATTCCCATTTGAATCATGAATCATGAGTCAAATTTGAGTCAAAACATGAGATCTCAGTAGTTTTTCAGAACCAGTAACATACCCACTGCAGATATTAGAAGTCAGATATCCCAATTCTCCCTGAGTTTGGTGTTGCACCTCATTTGTGAGAGCAGAGCAGAATGGGGGAAGGGTTTCCAGGGTGCAGCTATGAGAACAGTCATGAGTTCTCAATTCAGTAAAAAGACTGTGAAAGTTGAAATGTTACCAGACCACCAAGTCTGTCTTCCTCAATATTTATGTTACTCTATATCTTGCATTTAAAATAAATATGTGGTCCAGAATTCTCTGATTCTAAACCATTTTGAAACAATTGCTCTTAAATTTACCTACATGTACATTTTTAGGTATTTGAACATATTCTCTAGATTGTGATAGGTGTTTAATCAATAACAGTCCTAAAATTCCATCCACCATACTGAGGGAAGGTGCTAGTATGATCACTGTAATTTATAGAGGCATAGGGAAACTTGAGTACATTCACCTGAAAAGAAATATTATCATTAAAAGAAATAATACTTTTTGACCATAAATATAATAAGGAAAACTATGAAAGTTTTGCAGGCATAAATGACGGAGGAAGGAATTATTAGCCATACACTGTTTATGTAGTTTAAATAGTGGTAACAAAGACAGAGGTAGAAATGGTGAGGCATGTAAAATAAACTGATCAGTTCTGAATATTGAGCCTATTCATGAATATACTTAATCCTTCCTTTCCTTATCAATACAATTGAGAAGTTGTTACATTATTCCAAAATATAATAAAAAGTACAAGAGTTAATATGTAATACGCTTTTCATAAATGGTTCATTCCAAACTGGTTATTTTCCTGTTCCTTTCTATCTTCTTTGAGCAAAGAGTTTAGCAGATAACGAAATTGTCATGCACACATATAAACCAAGTCAAACGAAGAAATAAACAACAACCAGAAGAACACAACATAGATTTAAAGAGAGTGACCATGTACAGTTAAATTTTTATAATTAATGGGGAAAAAAGTTATTCTGATTCTAGACCACCTCTTTAAGGTAATTCTCAACAGTAATCCTTAGCCTGTTTTTGTCTTTCATTAGAAAATATGGTGAAAAGATTAATTTATATCTTTCATAGATTACATGCCCTTTGTGTGTGCTATAGCACATGTAATAGATGCTCTTAGAGTTATATTCAAATTTTCTTCTACAGTTATCAGAACATACCATGTTATAAACTTACCTTAGATGACACAGATGAATCTTTTTTTGTTGTTTAAAAGGCCAGATTGTATGAAGGATAGTAAATTCTTATTTGTTGTTGATAAACATGAAAGGAACTATTACTTGATAGGAATACAGAAGAAAATACATAAGTACCAGTATGGGACTCAAAGAAATTCACTACCAACACTTAGTTTCATTATTTTAACTCTACTCTTTTCAACTAGAATTCTGATTGTAAAACCTATGCACTTAAATCTATAGTATGCTAAATCATTTTACAATTAATCAACTTATCTCATGCTGCAAGAAAATGGAATTAGATGGGGTAAGTGTAAATAGAATATAACCATGCTAACACATGTGATGAAAGTGTCATGTTTTACACAAACACCATGGTGGACTGTGTAATTCACTGACCATCAATTCTGTGTTGACTTCATGTTCATTTTAGGTTGTAATAGGAAGAATTCCCCTTGAGATACTCACTCTGATAATTCTTTTCCAATATCCAAATCTGAAGAAAATGTAGAGAAATATATGACTAATTTAAGCACACATATGTAATTCTCAAAATATTTGAATATCAAAACATTTTATAACTTTCTACAGATTTTCAGATGGAGTAAACTATATATATCCAATAAACCCATCAGGGATGCAAATTTCTGCAGTAGCGAACACAAGATTTAAGTCTTAGGAATCATCTGTTTTATGCCTATATCTGAGGAAAATTTGATTGGAAGAACAAAACATGAACTTATGTGACAATGCAAAAATTAATAAGTTTGAAAACTCTTAGAAAGTATATATCCTGAGGCAATCTAAACATATCCTCACCAATTGTTTCTAAACCATTGCCCATGGTAATGTTCCTTGGGCCTCTGGGCATTTACTTTGTAACTTTGACTTGGCCTGGCTCAGGCAGTTTCTCTGAAGGCCCCAAAATGCTATCATCAGACACATAGTTCTGGAAACTCTGATGGCTCTGTGCTTGCCTAAATTTCTGAAGAATAAGAGGACATAGGACGTAGCCTAGAATGGTATCAGGTCAGCTACCAGGAAAATCTGAGATGAAGAATAACAAAGAGCACCAAAGATAGGAAATACAGTACAAATATTGACCATTTTCAAGAATAACCTAGATGACTAGAAGGAGACAGATCAATAAAATCAGTGACCTGCAAGATCATGACTGAGAATGGGTTAAGGTTAATTGTTGCCAGGGGCTAACATTGGTGAAATAGATGATTGAGGAATGGAAAACAAGAGAAAATAAAAGAAAAAAGAGTAAATATTTTTACCTTATGCATCTCAGATCCAAAAAAGCTGTATCAAGTGAGAACATAATCAAATTGTCAGAGGCTTTTCCATGTTTACCATGAGGTTATTTCTCCTATGTCACTGCATTAGCACAGGTTGTAGAGGCTCATCCCTAAATGCACATGCCGAAGCTCAGTTGGTGTTTCCCTCTCTTCCATTCACAAATCCATTTATTAAAATTTTTCTCAGACATTTGAAACTTCAGGAAATCTGTATTTTACAGTAACAAGCTGGATCAGATCACCTTTCTTAGAAAAAATAATTAAAATAATAAAAATTCATGGAGAGAATATTGGACAATTTTAGTTCATCCTATCACTTACCCTCACAATAATACATATTTTAAATTAAGTACTATAAACTCTATTATTCAGGTAAGGGCAATTAAGGTTCTAGAGTTTGAAAAACAGCTCAAAAAGTTATTGAGCAGCAGAACAGGACTTTGTGAATTTATTTAAGTGAAAGAAATGAGTAATTCTAAGTTCAATTCTTGCTTCCAGGCTTTAAAAGTTAAGGAAACCTGAGTTAATGAAGGATTCTGTCACTGGAGAATGAAGGATCTAAGAACCCCAGTGTTTGATCCTTAACTTCACCCTAATATTTATGGCTGATCACTCTTCCCTTAAGCTCACCTGTTTTAATACACAGAAGGAAGTAGCTTGTCATACTATCCTTCCCCCACAAAAACACACATCTGGATACTCATTGTAGGCAGGTTCCTCAGTTGCAATGTGGAACATTACCAATTCAATCCTGAATTATATGTCCAGTCTTTGCAATTTGTTTTGCTGCAAAAGTTTTAATTTTGATGAGGTGGAATCTATCATCTATCTATCTATCTATCTATCTATCTATCTATCTATCTATCTTTCTATCTCTCTATCTCTCTATCTCTCTATCTCTCTATCATCTATCATCTATCGACCATATACCCATATCTATCTATATTTTAATTATATATATTTAATGACATAACATTCAAAAAAACAGGATTTTGGAATCATCTTTAAGAACTTTTTGCCTAATCTAAGGTCAGAAAAATGTTCACATTTGTTATTCTAAACACTGTAGTAAAATTCATTTTGAAATAATTTTGTATGAAGTGTAAAGTGTAACTCAAAGTGTATTTTTACTGTGCATACAGATGTCCAAGTGTTCCATCACTATTTACTGAAAGGACTATCCTCACTCCACTGAATTACCAAGAGAAGGTTGCTGATTTAGTTGATCACACATGTACAGGTCTACTACTATACTATCTGGTCTGTTTCTTTGCCTAGTTGTCTATCTTTTTGAAAACACTATACTTTGCTTTGATCACTGTAGCTTTATAATATACCTTGAGACCATGTAGCATAAGTTCTCCAAATTTGTTCTTTGTGAAAGTCTGGGAGATTATCTAGATCCATTTTATTCACATATAAACATTAAAATCAGTAAATTTTTAATTTTCCTTGTTTAGAAATTGTTTGGAATTGTATTGATATAGATATTCATTTGAGAATTGAAATCTTAATAATGTTGAGGCATCCAACCATGAGCAAAATATTTCTTCAATTTTATTAAGGTTTTTCCAGTCTCTCAACATAATTATACTTGGCAATGCCTGTGACTTGCAATATTATATGTCACAATTATATGCAAGTATTTAATATTTTGATGCTATTTTAAATGACTGTTTTCATTGAATTGTGTTCCCCTCAAATTATGTTCAACTCCTTATCTCTTTTCCAGTGAATGTGACCTTTTTTGGAAATAGGGTCTTTGAAGATGTAATTAGTTAAGATCAGATGAATCTGGGTTAGACCAGGCTGTAAAAGAATGTGACCTTCTTATAAGAGAGAAATTTGAATGCAGAATCAGATATTGAGGAAGAATGCTATGTGAAGATGGAGGGAGAGATGGGCATGATGCATGCACAACCCAAGGTTCACCAAAGATTTCCAGGAACCTCCAGAAGCTAGAGGATTCATGGAAGTATTCTCACTACAGATTTCTGAGGGAGCATGGCCCCAAGGACAAATTGTTTTTTACTTCTAGTCTTCAACATGTTAGGCAATAAATTTCTGCTCTTTTAAGCAACTTAATTTGTGGTTCTTTGTTACAGTAGCTCTAAGAAATTTAAAGTGATATTCTAAAAATTCAATTACTGATTGTTGTTACTAGTACAAATTAAAGTTTATTTTTGTATATTGAACTTATCCTGAAAACATGCTAAACTCACTAATGTAAAAAAAGGCATTTGATAAGATATTTGATAAAATATTTACAGATGATATGATGATCTATCTAGAAAATCTGAAGGGACATATAGCAGTTGTTATAAATAATAATTATGAGAGAAATGGTGGTCTAAAACAATTAGATCTGGAAGTGACTTATATAATTGGTTTTATTTCTTCTTTAATATTTACTATAATGCACTATTTAAGAACTCTGGATATTAGGTTTCATGTTGAGATGATGTAAGACAAAAAATTCTATCTTTTTGAAAGAAATAAGGCCGTTGAGATTATCTGTTGTTTATTTTTTGAACTTGTTATCTGATATTATTCAAGATAGTTTTCCATTCTATTTAAATTGTTGAATTTATTAAAATTGATGAATTCATAATTTTCCCTTAGGATCATTTAAAAATCAATAGGCCTATAGATTTATCACTACTATGATTAAAGAATAAGGAAGTGTTAACTAGTGATGTAGGTATCCTAGGTATCAAGATTTAGGAAAATAAAAATAAAGTAAATTCAAACTATACCAAGAAAAGTATATAGCAAAATAAAGAAAAAAAATGACTTAAAATTAATACTCATTCTAGGAAGGTGCCTCAACATTGGACATTCAAAAAGAGGCCAGTTTTTCCAGTTTGCTTTCACAATCATCTTACAATGATAAGGGAATTCCACTTCCTTCATATAACTTAATATTTAGGGATGCCATCTTATCAGAATGAAGTGGAAAGTCACCTTCCTCACTTCTTATTGCTAATCTCCATTTGCAATAATTTGGTTATACCATTTATTGCTCACATGTTCTGTCTTTTTCTTTCTTAGTGTTAATTTTACAGTACCAGCCTTTCAAAAGCATCCTGCTACTGCAGTGCAATTCATGCTTAAATGATGTTAAAAGTTTGGGTAACATGTTAATATTTTCTAAAATTTTGCTCATTAATGGATACTCTAATGCAATTTAGAGCTTTTTAGTAGCCAGCAGTGTATTTTTTTACCTTGAGGCAATCTGCATTTCTTTTATAAATCTAAGAATATACTTTATAGTCTTTATGATAACTTTTATGTTTATATGCAATCACTATGAATGCAATAATAATTTTATATGTTAGTTTACTAAACATAAATCTTGTTAACTTTATATTTTGCTACTTACACTTTACAGGATCATAGGAAGAGATGGAATTCTTCCTCTAAATAGGCTTCTTGATGTTGAAGGTATCAATACTGTAAAACTATAAACATCCAGTATAGAAGGATGATATTATGGGGCCTTAAGTATTCCTGTGAATGTCTGTAAATCATATATATCAGTTGAACATTGTCAAAGATATGTAAATCAGCATAGTTATATATAATTTAACCTTGATTTATAAGGTCTTAACTCAGGCTGTAAAGATACATTGACATCTCATAAGAAGCTTTGGAAAACATTCTATTTTTAAGCAGTGTTTATATGTGAACTTAGGTTATCACTTACTTTGGGCTTTCTATTTTCAGAGTCTTTATGGTAATTTAGAATTTTTTCCACTCTCATGTCTGTGGCTGCTGTGTATTTTCACTCTGATTTTATTTTTTGTTTAGTAGCTGCACCAATGAATTTTTTTGAAATTGAATTTGATGTTTTCAAACCAAGGATTGTGATTTTTGTTAGAATTAAGTATTAGCGCATTAAGGCTACATTTTCTGATCAAAACACTTGAGTGATAAGCCTACTTTGAGGACATATTCTTAAGCATTCTGGAACTTAAATATATGTGAAGAGTTTGGAGGAAAGTAATAAAGAAAATTTGAATAATTTCAAAATGTTTATTGAGTCAATGATTCTTTTAGCATCTAATATGTTAATTAGAATAATTGTAATCACTTTTCAGATTTTTCAAATTACCTTCCTTAGGAAGTTTGCACAGTGTTTTAATTTAGTTTTTCTCCTCTAAAGGGTAATCAGCTATTAGTTTAAAACTCTAACCAAACTAACTGGTTAAACAGCATATATTGAAAACAATTAAAGAATTAGAAAATTTGGGAATGTTATAACCTAAATATTTTGCTGATACTTTTTTTTATTTATAGAATTATTTATGTATTTATCATACTTCTGGAAATATATGCCTTTCTTAAAACTATTAAAATAACCATGCTTTCAATATGATGGCCTATCTGTAGAATTGAGTATTTTGGACCAGGCTACCTGTGGCAGAGTCAGTGTTGTGTCTGGGGCAAATGTAGTAACATTTAGTTTTCTACTTAGTCTTATATGAGGCAGAAACCAAGTATATGTTTTAAATGTTTTCCTATAAAAAGAAAAATGCATGCTAATATTAAAATAATATATGTGGCTGTGAATCATTGGCTATGAACCTTAGTGTATATGAATATATTAATAATGTTCCAGTAAGAGTAAAAAAAGGAAATATACTAAGTGAAAGATACTAGACAAAAGATACTACATATTCTTTGACTCCATTAATACAAAATATGAATACAAATAAATTAGAGAAGCAGAAACACAATAGCAGCTATGTATGACAGAGGAAATATAGAAAGATTAAGAGGTGATTATTAAGGCATATAGCATTTTTGTTTGTTATTATTATTGGAAAAATGAAAATGTTCTAATAATGATTGAAGTGCTGAATGCACAAATATGTAATTATAACAAATACCATTGATGGCACATTTTGGATAGATTGCATGTTTTATGAATCTGTATCAATAAAATTGATTAAAAATAATTTATATGACTGTGAATCACTCATTCATTTTTTCAAATAATTGATATTGTATAATCGTAATGGTATGGAATATGTGTGTTATTTTTAAAGTCTTTCAAACAAAAGTTGTAAAGTACTTCATTTGATCAGGACTATTTAATTTCATTTTCATTCACTTTGTTTGACAAACAGACACCACACCAAGCCTATGCTGCAAGTGCCACAAAGAGCAGATGTTGCAACCAGCAGATCCTGCAGCCACCACAACCAACAGATGCTGCAACCAGCAGATGCCTCAACCACCTCAAAGAGCAGACACTGCAGTGAGTATACACCACAATGGGCAGATGCCACAACCAGCAGCTGATGCAGCCAGTGGGGGGTGGATGTGGCTCAGGCAGTTGGGCACTCACCTTCCACGTGGGAGGTCCTAGGTTTGGTTCCCAGTGCCTCCTAGAGAAGGCAAGCAGACACAGTGAGCAGAAGGAGGTAAAATAAACAAACAAACAAATAAATAAATCTTTTTTAAAAAGCAAAGCCTGATAAAGATTTTATCAAAAAAAGAGAGAAAATTACAGATCCATTCCCCTAATGAATATAGATGCAAAAATCCTCACCAAAATAGTGCTAATTGTGATGGTTAGGCTAATGTGACAACTTGGCCAGGTAATTGTGTCCAGGTGTTTGGCTGAGCAAGCACTGGGCTAATTGTAATACAAGAACATTTATGGACTTCGGTCACCAGTGAGTTTACCGCATGGATGGCGGATTGCATCTGCATCAATCAGGGAGGTTGCTGTCAGCCATGGGTGACACTTTTATCCAATGAGTTGAATACCTGAAAAGGGGAAGTGATTTCAACATTCAGAGAGAATTTTCCAGCTCATCTTTGGGCATCCAACTTCCACTAGAAACTCATCAAGGACCTTCATTGGACTTTCATCAGAGCCCCTGGTTTACAGCCTGCCTGCAGAACCTGGACTTGTGCATCCCCAAGGTCATGTGAGAGACTCTTATAAAATCTCATATTATTGACAGATAGCTCCTGTGATTCTGTTTCCCTAGAGAACCCTGACTAATACACTAATCAAATCCAATAGCACATTAAAATAATTATTCATCATGATCAGGTGGGTTTCTTCCAAGGCATGCAAGGGTGGTTCAATACAAGAAAATCAATCAGTGTAATAAATCACATTAATTAATCAAAGAAGAAAAATCACATGATCAAGTCTATTGCCATAGAAAAGGCATTTCCAAATTATCACATCTTTTCTTAATAAAAACACTCTGAAATATAGCTATAGAAGAAGCCATTCTCAATATGATAAAGGGCATATATGAAACCCCCAGAGCTATTATTGTACTCAATGGTGAAAGGCTGAAAGCTTTCCTGCTGATATTGAGAACAAGACAAGGATGCCCACTGTCAACACTGTTATTCAACATTGTGCTATAATTTCTAGCTAGAGCAGTTAGGCAAGAAAAAGAAATAAAAAGGCATTCAAATTGGAAAGGAAGAAGTAAAACTTTTCCTATTAGCAATTGATATGATCCTATACCTAGAAAGTACTGAAAATTTTACAACAAAGCTAGTAGAGCAAGTACACAAATTCAGCAAAGTGGTGGAATACAAAATCAGTGGTGTTTCTATGTCATAGTTAAGTGCAATCAAGGGAGGAAATCAGAAAAAAATCCATTTAAAATAGTGACTGAAAGAATCTAATATTTAGGAATAAACTTAACCAAGTACCAAAAAGACCTGTATTCAGAAAGCTACAAAATAAAATGCTAAACAAAATCAAATATTACCTAAATAAATGGAAGGAGTTTCTGTGGTCATGGATTGGAAGACTAAAGATCATTAAGATTTAAATTCTACTCAAATTGATTTACAGATTCAATATAATCCCAATAAAAATTCCAACAACCTTTTCTGGAAAATGGTAAAGTCAATTACCAAATTTATTTGTAAGTGTAAGGGACCTGAAATAGCCAGAAATATCTTTAAAAAGAAAAAGGATGTGGAAACCCACTTCCAGACTTTGAATAATAATAGTTAGCTAGAGTGGTAAAAAGAGCATGGTACTGGCATAAATACAGACATATATACCAATGGTCCAAATTGAGAGTTCAGAAATAGACCTTCACATATGTGGTCAAGTGATTTTTGGCAAGGCTGTCAAACCCACCCAGCTGGGTCAGAACAGTCTATTCAACCAATGGTGCTAGGAGAACTGGATATCCATAACTGAAAGAAAGAAAGAGGACCCTTCTCTCACACCTTCTATAAAAATTAACTCAAAAATGATCAAAGACCTAAATATAAAATCTAGATCCATTAAAATTGTAGAAGAAAATGTAGAGAAATATCTTCAAAATCTTGTGGTAGGTGGTGGTTTCTTAAATCTTAACCCAAAACACAAACAATGAAAGAAAAATGGAAAAATGGGATCTTCTCAAAATTATGTTTGTGCTTCAAATTACTGTATCAAGAAGATGAAAACCCATCTTACTCAAAAGAAGAAAATATTTGGAAGCCATATATCAGATAAGGGTTTCATCTCCATGTTATAAAAAGAGATCATACAACTCAATGGTAAAAACACAAGCAACCCAATTAAAAAAATAGGCAAAAGACTTGAATAGACATTCTTCCAAAAGAGGAAATACAAATGGCAAAAAACAAAAAAATACAATAAAAGATGTTTAACATCTCTAAGTATTAAGAAAATCAAATCAAAATTAAGATGAGATATCATTTCCCACTTTATATAATGGTCATTATTTTAAAAAAAAACAGAAATCAACAAGTGCTGGGGAGCATGTGGAGTACCAGGAACATTCCTTTACTGTTGATGGGAATGTAGGACAGTGCAGCCTCTGTAGAAGACAGTTTAGTAGTTCCTCATGACATAAATATATAAGCGCCATACAATTTGGAAATTCCAGTACACAATATATTCAGAAGAACTGAAATCAAGGATGCAAACTGACATTTTCAAACTGATGTTCATTGGAAAAGTAAATATCATTAAGATATAAATTCTACCCAAATTATTTTACAGATTCAAAATAATCCCAGTCAAAATTTCAAAAGCCTACCTTGCAGAAATAGAAAAGTCAGTTACCAAATTTATTTGGATGGGAAATGCATACTAAATAGCCAAAAATATCTTTAAAAAAGAAGAATGAAGTCAGTGAACTCACACAACCTGACTTTAAAGCATATACAAAAATATAGTGGTCAAAACAGCATAGTATTTGCATAAAGATATACATATAGCTCAATGGAATCAAATCAAGAGTTCAGAAATTGACATTCACTTCTGAGAGCAATTGATTTTTTTAAGATTTTATTTTATTTATTTATTTCTCCACACCCCCTTGTTTGCACTTGCTGGTTCTGTTTGTTGAGTGCTCATCTCCTTTTTTTTTTGGTGCGGGAGAGGCACTGGGAACTGAACCTGGGACATCCCATGTAGGAGGAGGTACCTAATCGCTTAAGCCATATCTGCTCCCTACTTTGTTGTGTATTATGTTTTCCTCCTTGTGTCTCTTGTTGCATCATCTTGGTGCATCAGATTGCTGCACCAGCCCATTGCATCAGCTTGCTGTCTTGCTCATCTTCTTTAGGAGGCACAGGGATCTGGACCTGGGACCTCCCATGTGGTAGGTGGGAGCTCAATTGCTTAAGCCACATCTGCTTCCCAGATCAATTGATTTTTGACAAGACTACCAAGCCCACTCAACTGGGACAGAATGGTATCTTCAACAAATGGTATTGAAAGAACAGGATATCCATATACAAAAGAATGAAAAAAAGGCCCATCTCTCCACACCTGATACAAAAATTAGCTCAAAATGTATCCAATAGCTAAATATAAAAGCCAGTACTAAAAAACTCCTAGAAGAAAATGAAGGAAAACATCTTCAAGACCTTGGGGTAGGAAGTAGTTTTTTAGACCTTACACCCAAAGCATGAGGAAAGAAAGGAAAAATAAACGGGGCCTTCTCAAAATTAAATGCTTTTGTACTTCAAAGGACTTTGTCAAAAGGTAAAAAAGCAATGTACTCAATGGGAGGAAATATTTGGAATCTACATATCTGATAAGGGTTTAATAGTCATGATATATAAAGAGCTCCTACAACTCAATGATTAAAGGACTAATGACCCAATTAAAAAGAGCAAATGACATGATTAGGTGTTTTTCCAAAGAGGAAATATAAATGTTAAAAATGTCACATGAAAAGATGTTCAACATCACTTGCTATTAGGGAAATGTAAATCAAAACTACAGTGAAATATCATTTCACATAGAGAATGGCCATTGTTAAAAAAATTGAAAACTACAAGTGTTAGAGAGGATGTGGATAAATAGGGATGCTTATTCACTGTTAGTGGAAGTGTAGAATAGTGCAAAGGCTGGCATTTCCTTAGAAAGTTAAATATAGAGCTGCTATATGATACAGCAATACCTCTCTTATGTATATATTCAGAAAACCTGAAAGTATGGATAGGAACAGACATTTGGATACCAATGCTCATTGTAGCAATATTCACAATTTCCAAAAGATGGAAACAACCCATGTGTCCATTAACAATGAATAGCTAAACAAAATGTGATATATGCATATGATGCAATATTATTCATATGATGCAATATTATTCAGCTGTAATAAGATGAAATGAAGTCATGATGCTTATGACAACATGGATGAAACTTGAAGAAATTTTGTTTAGTGAAACAAGCCAGACACAAAAGGACATATATTGTATGATCTCACTAATATTAATTAAACATACAGAGAAAGGTCATGGAGTTAATAGATAGAAATTTGGTCACCAGAAGATAGAATGAGGATAGAAAATGGAGAGCAGTGGCTTAGTTTGTGCAGAACTGGTAATAAGGGTGACTGTAAGTGCTTGGAATTGATAGAGGTAATGAAAGCACTTTAGAATGAATGTAATTAACAGCATCAATATCAAAGAATGATTAAAGTTGAAAGGGTAAGTTTAGGGTTGTGTATGTCACTAGAAGAAAAGCTAAAGAATAAAACATGGAACTATATAGCATAGTGAACCCTGTTGCTGACAATACCTGTATTCAATAGTAAAAATTTAAGAATGTTCTTCAGTGAAGAGGGAAAAGTGTACATTAATATTACAAGATGTTAATATTAGGATTATATCTAAGCTAAAGTGCCCTTAAAACAAATTATGGACTGTAGTAAAAAGTAACATATGAATATTTTTTCAATTTTAAATAGTGAATTATTATAAGTGACAAACTAGACACAAAGCACTTCATATTGTTTGTCTTCATTTATATAAAATATAAATATACATAATTTATAAAGATGGAATTGATTAACAGATATGTATGGCAAGTGCTGGATAGAGGGATTGAAATGTAACTTCTAAGGCGTGTTCTCTTTTCTTTTTGGAAAATAGAATTTCTCTAATGTTGATTTAGGTGATGAAAACAACTCGGTTATTAGATCAAAACCACTGAATGTACACTTTGGGTGGATTGTATGGTATATGAATGTATCATAATACAATTGCTAAAATGTATATGGCAGCTTTTTAATGGCCTAATATTTAATATTGAAATACTCCATCTGGGCATGCATAGACTGTATATTATTTAATTATTAGATGTATCATTTGGGTGTATCTAAATTTGCCAATATATTCTGTGTTATTCTAATTTTATAGCCAAATGCTATAATTTAATAAAAATATACAATAACAGATTCTTTTCTATTGAGCAATACTTGGGATAATAAGAGTTTAAGTCTGACATCTGTTAAATAAAAGGTAGTATGTGCTCAGGCAGAGTGAGGAGGAGTGCAAATGGATGTAACAAGAAGAAACAAATATTATAAAATAAAGTGAAAGAGAAGAGAGACTTTGCATGAGCCCAAGGCAATTTTCTGCTCTGAACTAAGGGCTATGATTGACTAAATTCTATTTTACTATGTTCTACTGACATTCCCCACCCTACTCCCCAAACAAGCAAACACATAGCAAAATAAAACCAAATCAAATTAAGAAATGAAATTTGAAAGTATACTGAGGGATTTTCTTAATTCTATTCATAATTAGTTATAGATGATGCCTATTTATAAAAAATGATATGTTGTTTAAAAATAAACACTATCATGGCTTCAATGTTTCCAATGGGTGTAATTAAATATTAGAAACTAAACCCATATACATATTAATGGCAAAAATTCTATGTTGATGAGGAAAATGTTAATGATCTTTTGATACACATTTAACATATTGATCCCAATGAACATTTATTAAGTATTTGGCTATATTGTGTATACCATGATAATCATCACTGGCTTCTGTCTTTGAAGAGATAATTCTAGTAAAGAACAGGTATGGAAAAGCAAATATCCATAATATTTCATCAGTACTGGTAATATCACAGTAATATTGAATCATTCAAATGATAGTACTGAAGATAAAAATGAAAGAAGTAAAAGGCTAAACATATTTTATGACTACTAAAATAATATTGACTTTATTTCTGCAGTAATAACTATGCATGCATTGACTGATGTAAAATCCCCAGGGGAGATTTACCCTCCAGTCATTTTTGTGCCTTTTAACTCAAGCTGTTCCCAGCAATCCATCCTTAAAAGGTTCTATTGGATGAAAGATTCATGGAACATTCAGAGGCTTTCCACATATATTTGCTGCTTTCGTAGCAAAGTCACAGAAAAGTAAAAGGACTTAATGTGGACATCCATCTTGATATTCCTAGAAATGTAAAATTATCTGTAGGAAGAGAACACTATGGTTAGTGTATATAAATAATAGATAGATGATAGATGAGTAGATAGATGATAGAAAGAGAGATAGATGATATATAGATGACTACTGTATATGTGGGTATAGGATATATACATATTATAAAATTATTGGAATTCTAAAAAACTTATTTTATTTGAAATGTGATCTTAGTAAATTCAAATTTTTAAGTTTAAGTTCTAGATTATTTTAGCTTGTATTTATTTCAAGACAGGTCATTCAGGATAATCTGGAAAGTAATTTGAGAGAAAATTAAAGTTTTGAAGACTTTATTTGTATTTGGCAGAAGAAATTTAAGCATAGTAAAAAATACATGAGCTTTGGAATCATACAGTTATGGTTTGGATATTGACCTTTTCCTTCTTATTTGTGTAATTTTGGGTTTTAGTTTCCTTATTTGCAAAATAGTAATAATAATGCATGCATAATCAGGTTGTGGTGAATTTGTTTCATATATATTGAAGCTATAATATTAATGCTAGTATCATTTAAAGTAAGAGCATATATGGCTTCTCAATATTTTACATGCTTCGTATAAGACACCTAAACATTTTATTATAAATCCATCTAATAATTAAGCCCATGAATTTCATTTTCACACATTTTATTATTATTAATGTACAGGTGATAATTAGTTAAAGAAACTGAAAACAAAAAGAAAACAGTTGTCCTTAATGGACATTTACACTATCATTCACTCTCATGACATATAATGTCAATTCTCAAGAATCTTTCTTTAATGTTTTTGACTACCTTTCAAAACATTAAACACATCATTTCAAGCAATTCCTTCCAGGATCTTTCTCCAGGTATTTAAGTTTTAAAGGTGAATAAAATTTCGGAAGACATTCTAACTTTAAGGTATCTGAACAGGTGGACTCAAAATTCTTTCTCCAAAAACCCCATATATCTATGTATGCATGTATAAACCATGCATGTGTGTGTGTGAGAGAGAGAGAGAAAGAGTGCTTGAGAGAAACAGAAGCAGAGAGAGACAGAGACAATGATAGAGACAGACTGAGAGAAAATGGTTTTGTAAGAGGACAAGGCAATTTGAGGAATATAAGACCAGGAGGGAAATGATTTGAGGATAGCTCTGGGTAGTATATACCAGCATAAGGTAGCTTTTTCAAAGGATTCCTAGTAGAGACTCTGGGCACTACTTTGAAGGATCTTTTTCTTCATGGTTCTGTGTTTTCCTAAGTAATGGTCAATTACCATTAAGTAGAGAAATACTAGATCTGAATAATAAGACATGCCAAGGCTGCACCTTGTTATGGAAACATTCTAAAACCAGACTGGGTTTCTACAGTTTTAATCCTGTAGTTTTTCTCAAGTTTTTGAAGCAGGATAGTAAAACAGGGAATCAATAGACAGATCTGGAACCAGGCAAGAAGTCCACGTGTATATCAATACCCCCAAGATGGCTGCTGGAAGACTCTCATGAGAAATCTCATTCTGAATGAGATATCCTCTGGAAGCCAGGAGAAGCCCCAGATATTTTCCAGGGACATCACCAGTTTGTTTCTGTTCTGTGAGCCTCCATTTCTGAAACATCTATGAAAATATGGTAATATTATTCCTGTAATGATGTTGTAAGATTATGTTGACTAACACATGTTAGATGGTATATGGCATAAAAGAAATGCATATTAGGTCTTTTCCCACTTTCCTTTTATGTTTATTGTTTGCATGCTTCAATATACCCACACTTTGAAACAGTCTGCCTTCTGTTTTCCCACATTGTAAAATGTAATTAAAGTATCTAGGAGATGTTTGAAAACATGTTTTGAAAAAATACTAGATCCTTTTTGTAAATAATTGAGTATTTATTTTCATATCTTATACACAACAGGTAGGAATATGAGCAAGGGAATGTTAGATGAGAATTACCTACTCAAGGTTGGATAAAAACAGTCACTTGTCATATGCACATGTGGAAAATACGTATATTTTTATTTGATATAGGGTCTTGCTGGAAAGTGAGATACTCTGACTTTCCTTAAGGGGAGAGGCAAGGAGAGACACATGTCAAATTCTTCAAGATGGTGCCACTTCTAGTTTCCTAAAAAAGACTGAAAGTGAGTTACAAATCAAGCCTCACTCTTTGCTACTACAGGCAGTCTTAAGGCCATAATTGATACTCATCAAGTTATTCTTCCAGTCACCCAGTCTATATCTCCCTGATACTCAGCTGTGAACTCTCAGTTGCTTAACTGCTCAAGTGACCCTGAACTTCAATCAAAGGAGTCCAGGCTCTTATTTTATCCAAGTCAATGGATCTCACTGACAATGATCAAGCTTTTCATTCATTGATTAGGAATAGCACTCCCATAGAGTAGATGTTGTTGTCAAAAAAACAAAGATCCATAAAATATTGTTCCTGTTTCCTAATGGTAGGAAGTGTCAGGCAATAACTATTCTATTTTTTTTTTATTGAGGGAATATCTACATACCTTAGATCACTTGAAATCTAAGAACTTCACTCATGTGGCAGTCTACTGGAATTATTCATGGTCTTTATAATTCTACTTTCTGGCATGTAGGTAACTTAGTCATATATAAATTATCTATTGTTGTATAGTAGCAAACAAAACTTAAACCAATAATTAGTGGCATAAAATCACAAAATTTAGTCTAAAACTAAGTTGTTTAAAATCATAGAATCAAATATTATTTTTCACCAAAAAAAAATTGATGATGTGATTTGGGTGGAATTCAGCTGGGTGATCCTTCTGCTGGTCTCACCTGGAAACAATGACAGTTCATGTGGGGTGTATGGTCTCAGATGGCTGCACTCATAAATGGCTTAAGTACCTCAATTTTCTTTCATATGGCCTTTCATTCTCCAGTAGCCTAATTGGCCTCTAACACAACATGTTTTTACCACAGCAGGGGTTGTCTCACAAAAGCTAAAGCTGCAAGGCTCCTCAAGGACAATATTCGGGTGTTGTAGGTATCACTTTACCACATTCTGCTCATCAAAACATGTCACAATGTTACCCCAGATAAAATAATGTGGGTCAGACTGCATCTGTTAATGGGGGAAGCTGCAAATATGTTATGGCTATTTTAAATAATCTACACTGTGACATACAGAATACTTTTCATTTCTTGCATACCATTCCATTTTGCATGATGGCATCAATATAGTGAACCATTCTGATATTTTGAAATATATCTGATATTCTATGATGGAAAAAATGACAGGAGAAAACATGGTCCTGGGACAAAATGGTATTGTCATTTGCTTTGTAAAAACAAATTTATTTGGTTTTGCCTTTTCATGGGATTGAAGAAAAATTCATTCACAAGATCAGAGCTACAAATTAAGTGCTAGAGGGTATGATATTCTAATAAAGTTAATATTCTTGGCACTACAGTTTTGATTTGAGCAACCACCTGTGTGATATTATAGTAGTCTATAATCATATGTTACAATTCATCTACTTGTTACATAGGGTAGGCCAATTAATTCAATGGTGATATTATGGGGACCTTAAATCTTTTAAATATATCATTGATTATCTCTGGAAGTCTTTATAAAGTATCATTTTTCTTCAGATTTCTGTCTTGTCTGTGATGTAAGGCTTTTTTCAGTATACTCAATAGATGAATTCTTCCAAGTATTAAGTATATCTGTTCCAAATAAACATTTAATAATGGGGAAATAATCACAGGAGATAAACAGGCACACGAAACCTGCTCTGAAACAGTCTTGAACTAAAACTCAATATATAATGTGGTCTTCATTAGCCTACCCTGTATCTGGAGGATTATGATAGTATTTTGATTCCCCTTGTATCAGTGACAGGTGAGAAATTATATCCAATAACCATTAAAATGTCTGAGTAATCTCCTTCCTCCAATGCACAGTTCCTCTGGCAAATGATCCCTTTCTCAAACTTTACTTTATCCCAGATGTTGTTACAAATGACATCTTTGTGTCATTTGTAACAGCTGTTATCCTTTCTGTGTTCCAAAGGGATGGCTGTCTATATCATTACTAGAATATTGAATAACAAGTTTTTATTGAATATATCCTACCGTTCCTAGAATTAAATTCTGCCTATCATTTAGATCCATCCTTAAAAAGTGTTCTACCAGTTCACACAGTTCATATTAGTGTAACCTTACAAAGGCATTCGGTTTGTAAGTACTTAACTTCTCAAATTACAAAACTTAATTGTGTTAGTCTGAGATTTGACCATGTGTATTGGTCTGCAGGTAATTAAGAGAGTTGTCATTTGATTTTGGGAATCTTGTGAGGTTACTGTTTCAGGTAAAATCACCATGTTTTCTCCAGTCATGGGGATGCTATTTATTTGGAGAAAGGATAGAGGCCTAATTCTTACAGCCCAAAAATTCAGATGATTTTGAAGTTCAAGCTCTGAAGCTTTCTCAAGCAAATCTGTCAATCTCCTCTCAAACATAAACTTTTCAAAAAAATGATAGACGTTTAAATTTGTAGAATACACATCTTTATTAAGGGTCTTCATTGCACAGCTAGCTTGTATATGAAAACTCAAAGGAGACAATTTTCTTATATTTTTGAATATAGATATTTGGGACAGTTTAGTTATTGTTGAACATGTCAGGATCCCCTTACTATAATGCTTGGCCCCAACCATGTACTCCTGAAGTAAGTGTTCAGGTCTTGTGTCATGCTCCTTGTGAACTAGAACATCATTTTCTGTAGCAGCATGGGTCTCTTAAATTGACCTCTACCAATCAATAGAGAGATAAAACACAAAAAAGAGGAAATTACTAAGTAAGGGAACAGAAACAAGACGAAGGACTGTAAGGAAGCTCAGAAGTGTAAGGCATGTGGGACTATGGCCACCAAATCTACCTTATCAATCCATCTCTTCTAGACACACTTTGATTTTCCAAGGAGGTAATAACCAAGAATATGCAGGCTCTACTCTTGTAACCCAGTGATATAGACAGATGTCTGTCATTAAGTCAAACTTTTTATTGAAGTCACTGGAAAAGCAAAGGTTTTCTCTTGCTTCATTTTAATCCTTCAAAAAAGGTGTTCCACTTTCTTGTTAAGACCTCAATAATAGAATTGCTAACAGAAAAGACAGTCAAATGCAATATTTAAAATGATAAAAATAGGTGTCTGTGCTGTGGGTGTGTGGAGTAAGAAGCTTGGGACAACTATCTGGACAGATCGATGGTGTGGACTGAACCATAGAGATTTGTGAGTTTTAAGCCTGCCTGTGGTGCTTAACACAGTCGGCTGACCCC
>JAQZBX010005223.1:0-57215 GCA_029593785.1 Cabassous unicinctus
AAAAAAAAAAAAAGCAAAGAAAGAAAAACAAAAGAACAATAGTGAGCCATATGATTTTATATTGCAACAAATTATCTCCAAGATTCTCTGTGGCCCCATAATCTGCCACATACTGCAGCTTTAAAACCCAAAGCAACTCATTACCTGGAATGCTTGAAAAAGTAGATTGAAAACATTTCTCCGATTGGCATTAATTACAATTAGTAAATTGCTTCGTTTCTTTGAAAACACAAGCCTTTTACTGGCCTTTTACTGGAAGACTGTGATGGAATTTCTCCTTGATGGGAAACAGAGAAGCAAGTGCTTCCACTGGGCCAGGGAGCCAGGAGGAAACACTGAGTCTCTCATCTCTCACACAAGATCCGCAGCATGCATTCTTGAAGACAGAGTGACATCTAAAGGGATTTTGAAATAGCCACAGCTGCTATATGGCATCCAAACTGACAAAGTCAAGGACATGTCATATTTTGGAAAACTGATGAGTTTTCAGGTTTCCTGTGCTTGATTGTCCCAAGTAACCATGAAAAGAGGATCAAATTCTGATTTTAATGACATGCCTCAGGGTGCCCTCAGGACAACTGCCATTTTTATCTTAGATTCTGCAGGTCCTCAGTGAACAAAGGGGGTGGGGGGATCAGCTTTGAATAGATTCCTTACGCTCTTGTCAAAAGTAATCCAACTCCGAATATCTATATCCCAAAATATCATCATGCAGGCAGCTTTTATTAACCTGAAGAATTAATAGAGCAGACTATTTAAAATGGGGTTTCAGTTATTGATTCTCCAATTAGATCTTGTGTTCCCTGGGTGCTGTGGATAATAATGGTTTTTGCTTAGTCTCCCGCGCGCTCGCTGGCTCTTGCTCTCTCTCTCTTTCTCTCCGTGTCTCTCTGTTTCTCATAAGCATGCATGCTTTGAATACACATGTGGTGCATAATGACCAGATCTGGGAGGCGAAGCTGCATTTGTGGATTCTGATTATGCTTTTGAAAAATATCCTCGATCCCCAAATTTAGTCTCTTCCAAGTTTATAATATCTGCTCTCACTCCTTCTGAACAAAAATAATTTTTATTTTGGAGTTGACTTTATCGTCATTTGTGGCAGCTTAGCCAGAGACCAGGGCCTGTGTGCTTGTTAACAGCACCCTGATGTTAACAACGAACTAATTACTTTTACTACTGATGTGCTCTGGGGCATTATTTTCTCTCTGTATGCTTTCCTACTGAACTATTGTCATTACTCAATCAGAGGACTGAGGAAAGCAAAAGCAAACACAACAACAAAAGTGAATGTATTCTCTTCTCCTCAAGGCTGCAGCCAGAGTCCCTTATCCTAGGTCTAGTTTTTCTCTGCTTTCTTTAATTGTGCATTTCTTGGGAAGTGGGAATGCTTTCTTGATGCGTTTTTACTTATTTATGAAAAATAGTATAAAATCACGCAAAGCTCCTGGGATACTCTATCACATTTATAACCATGATGCCCCAGTGAAACGCTTAAGCACGGATCAGCTGCAGACCGAGAAGTTAACTCTTTCTTCTTTACAGAAGCTGCGTCAAAGTGGTAAAACAGTTTGTGGTGTATTCCCTTTTCGATAAAAGTGCCTCTGGAAAAGGGAAGTATGTGTGATTCTCCATTTGCACAATAGTTTTATTTCTAGTTTTATTTGAGTTGGGGGGCATGAAAGGGAGGGGAGCAATGAGAAAGGACCACATTAGCCCAGAGAAAGCTATGATAAGAGAACATTTACAGTGGGATATCATTTGCAGCAAAAGTGTTATTTTGCCCGGAGATAGAATTTGTTCACACAACTGATTTTCTGTGATTGTTTTTATATAAAACACCCACCCTGGACCCATTCGCACATCTACCCAAACAACAATATTTCACTTTCATGTCAAAAGAAGTTGGCATAGAAAATTCAGAACAAAACGTGGAACCTGAGGCATTGAAACAGTAAATCATGACAGGACCTTTCAGCTAGTCTTAATAAAGGAGATTAAAGCAGCATGTAACATAAGATGTATGTTAATAAAACAAGTGGTGAAAAATAATAGACTGTCCTAATAATAGACTCACATCTTTACATTTCAATTAGTCTTTTGCTAATGCTATCATTTTTTTCAGCACTTACAAATATATTGCAACCGTAGAAAAAAATGACGATTATCAAGCTAAAACGTTCCTGAAAATATGACTATTTGGGTCGTTATTTTTAAAATAAGTAATCTTTCTCCTACGGTCACTTTTCATTCAATGGTATCTCAATTAGAGCAAGAATCAATCATTCTATGTGTAGAGGCTGTTCAGTTTCCCAGAGCTGTCAGTGCCCACAATGTGCCTCAGAGGCTGAAATTCTGATAAGAAATCAGAAATGTAAAGACCGGAATGAGAAATCTTGGGGTGAGAGGTAATAATAATTAGAATAGGCTCTATTAGGTCACGGGTGAGTGTTTGGGACTAGAGAAATCAGGCTCCAATTAATAATGCATTTTGAACTTCATTGCTAAAATATTTCCTCAAGTGAGTCGGTGATTCTCATTTTGATTCTTTTGTTCTTCCAATAGTTATTTTCACACTAAGATGTTGGACATTTAGCTGTTTTCCTATAGAAGAGAAACTATGCTAATAGAATAGGTCTTTGTTCGCATTTCTTTACTGAGTTGAGAAACAGCAACGTGAAAAGAAATAGTAGAGTGAAGAATCAGAACGATGGCATCTTTCGGCTCTTATGCTGTATTCTCTTCACCACACAATTTGTAAGTCTGGTTTAGTGCTTGTCCTGATGTAAAACTGTAATTTTGTGTTTCGATATCAATATTTCAGAAAGTTATGTGTGTGTGAGTTTTAACAAACGTCTGGAAGATAAGACTTATAAAAGAGTACAACAGTAAGCAATGAAAACCGTATCAGAATAAATATATCTGAAAAAGATTACACTAAACTGTAATACTTAGGCACCTTCCAATAGCTTTAAATAGAATCATAAAACTCAAATGGGGCCAATGTATATACCTAGAGGAAGAACAAAAACCCTAAACTATCTCAAAATTTAAAATCAAAGCATTACCCAAAGTATTCTGATTTTGTACTTACAAAGAGGTAAAAAGCCTATGATTAATTAGAAAAAAAGATAATTTAAGGATTTTAATAGTATATTTTTAGCAAAAAAGGGAGAGAGAGAGACAAGAACAAGAACATTTGGGAGAGTGAGACATCCAATTCTTTCCAAACTGTGATTATATTATTTCCCCAGACCTCTCTGGATTTTTGTCCTTATCATATACATAATGGACTTGATGATAGACATACATTTTTCTTTATGTTGGTAAAAAATTTTTTTTAATTTGAACATTGGAAAATTGGGATAATTTTTTTTTTTTTACACACAGGTTTTGTCATGAGTTTCTTTACAGGGTCTTTGTCTGAATTATTCAGTCTCAAGTCTGGACTTTCCATTTATGAAATACATGCTTTTGTTAAAATTAAAATGATTAATAACCCAAACTACTCTCATGTGTTATGCAAAATATTTTTAATTGTATATGATTCAGGCAAAATCAGTATAGAAATCAAAATGAAGAAAAAAGCTAAGCAGATATCTAGATGGGGTTAATTTCCTGAGCCTTATGAGGCTGAAAGCAGGATTCCACATTCATTTTTCTCCTAGGCAGGATAATGGTTGTTAAGGACTCAAGGAGAGTTTGTAAGAAGGTGTTTTGAACAGTCTGAGAATGGCTTAAGCCCCACAATGTGAATTACGCAGTCATTGATCAGCTCCACACCAGTCATTCCCTCAAATCTAGCCACATTGGGAATAGAAAATATAATTTATAAGTATAATGCTGGATGAGATTAGTTGAAACTATTTCTATACTGAGTTACCAAGAAATCCCACTCCCTGCTGCACACCACCTACACCCCCTCCCCCCCCAAAAGGAGGGTGTCTTTTTCTAGTTGTAATTTTAACTTGAAAAATCACATCTCAGGAAACCCAATATCCTTTTTAAGAATAAGAACAATCAAAATGTTATATAATATATTCAGTTCATAGCAGAGGAAATCATTGGAGCAACTTCCAAGATATGAAAATATAGGTAAGAGCTTAGATTTGATTTTGTCAGAAAAGTAGTATTAAAAATAGCAAGCTAGTTATATAACTGTGGGGGGAAATCAAGGCATTACCAAACAAATGAGTGAAGGCAAAGAATTAATCTAATTACCATCTTTATAAATGTGTGAGAAATGAATTGCAAGAGCAAGAGTGTAAGTTTTCCACAAATAAGTAATCCAAAAAAGAAAATAGATGTATTTTCCTTGGAATTAGTGAAGTACAAAGCTGCTGATAAATACTTGGAATTGCCAAGCACCTTCTCTCAAACCACTACCCCAGTCTCCTTTATTTCTTATCATGACTGTGAAATTTAGAATAGCAGATATCCTTAGCACCACTCTATAGAATGACCAAGACTGTAAAAGAATGACCATATAGACTGAATGCCTATATTTAACTCTCTTGATTGTCTTAATATCAAATCAGCCCTCTTTTTTCTTTGTTTTTGTATCTCAGTAGGTATTTTGTAAGTATTTATTAAATGAGGAAACAATTTAATGAATTCCTGTGTAGGCAAGGGAATGTAAAAAATGAGTTCAAAATGCCCATTCCAAATTTCTTGTTTCACTCCTTTTGATCATGGATGATACTAGTAATCAGGAGACTATCCCAGATTTGCCAAGGTGATCAGTTATGCCACCACTGTCAGGTATGTGGATACATAGATAACTATCATACAGTTTGAATAAGGCCTTCAAGAAATTCATAGTCTAGTGGGAGTATAAGGCAATGTCCCTGTAATTATAAAACTGTGTGATAAATGTAATAATAGATACAACCCTAGGAGGAGTACCAAATGCAGTAGATAGGGTGAGATTTAGAGAAGGCATCCTGGAGAAGGTTATCTAGGTAAAGAGGGAGGGAGGAGGACATAGGAAGGGATTCTAGGGAGAGGGGGTGTGCAAGGCCACTCCCAGTTTTGATGATTCACTAAGAGGACTCACAGGACTCAACATATAAGTGTACTTACAGCTATGATTCATTGTAGTGAAAGGATACAAAGCAAAACAGCACAGGGAAAAGGCATGCAGAGTGAAATCAGGAGAAAACCACAAATAAGCTTCTAAGAGCCCTCTCCCAGTGGAGTCACACAGGACGCACTTAATTCTCCCACCAAGGAATTGTGACAACATGTGTGAAATGTTGTCAAGAAGGGTTTTTATTAGGGGCCAGTTGCCCTCTGCCTACTGCATACCAAAACTCCAGACTCCCAGAAGAAAGCAAGCGTTTACCATAAACCATATTGTTGGCATAAACAGTTTAGGCGACAGTGAGCACTCTTACAAGTCCTGGGGATGTTGGGAACCCTCTCAAAATCCAAGTTCCCAGACCAAGCCAAGGACCAGGCTTGCAAGCAGGTGGTTCTAAGGATAATAGGCTATAGTAACTCTTTTGTGCACAGGCGGTTAACGTGAATAACCTTAAATAAGCAAGAAATAGCAAGAGGCACCATAGATAGGGTGATCTTATCATCCAAACTGGCATTCTTTTAAGAGTGAAAGGAGGATCAATTTAATACTACACTAAGACAAGAGGTGTAATCTGGGAATGTTCTGGGTGTAGCATATGAGACAATATTTCAGTGTTGCAGAAGAAGAGCTTATGTCAGGCAAAGCTCAAGAATTGGCTGAGGCTAGATCATGAAAGTCTTTGAATGTTAAGAAGTTTAGGCTTTATCCATAGGTGATGGGGAACTAATGAACAATTTTAAATGGGAGTGGGACAAGGTCAATAGTCATCTGGAAATTTTAATGCTTTTTAATTGGTAAGGATTCTCAAAAGGGTAATTATTCCTTCCCTCACCCCTGTCCACCATGTACCTAGGCTATATAAGGTTGTGGTGAAGACCACAGACTTGAGGCCTAGAATCCTGGGTTCTAATACCAGCTCTCCCATTTATTAGCTGTGTGACTTTGGACAAGTTGATTAACTTCTCATGCCTCAATTTCCTCATCTCCATAAAGAGATAATAGTAGTTATGAACTTCAGGGCTTTTTATGTCAGAATTAAATGAGCTACTTACATTTTATCAAATTGAAGACACTGTCAACTCTAAGATACACTAGAAAAAAGAAAATGCTGCCAATTAAATTGACTCAATGCTTTCTTAACACTTAAAATTTTCATTTTAGCTATGACTTAGACATAACTTTTTTCATATATTACTCTTATGCAAACATAAAAAGCAAAATATAACTGAAATAAGTTGGTTACTGATTTGCAAAGAAACATAAAATTATGATCATTCCTCCTATAATATTTGTTTAATATTAAATTTTATACTCTTTCTTATCTTTCTGAATACATAATAACTTCTGGTTACAATACTTCATCATAATTAATCACTTAACAATATTTAAACATTTAAACTCAACATAGGTACTGTTATGCTAAGCCATGCCCAGTTTCTTGACCCACAGGAAGTGTGAGGTAATAAGAGTGTGTTGTTTTAGGCCATTAAATTTGTGGTAATTTCTTACACAGCAATAGATAACTAATATCATCTATTTTAATTGAAATGACAATCACAAACCTTCTCACATAACTACAATGCAAACTATAATCCATGCTCAGTGGCAATGCTCCAAAATGTGTTCATCAATTGCAATGAATGTACCACACTAATGAAACAAGTTGTTAATGTGGGGAAAAGTGGGAGGTGTGGGGAGCGGGTCATATGGGAATCCCTTATGTTTTTTTATGTAGCATTTTACGTAATCTAAGTATCTTTTTAAAATAAATGAAAAATATATTTAAAAAAAAAAAAACCTTCTCAGAAAGAAAACTCCAGGCCCGGAAAAGTTCAGTGGTAAATTCAATCAAACAACCAAGGATGAATTAATACCAATGCTACGCAAATATTTTTCAGAATACAGAGGAGAAAGGGAGTACTTTCTAACTGATTTTATGAGGCCAGCACAACCTTGAAATTAAAACCTGACAAAGATATTGCAAGTGAAGAAAATTATAGACTAGTATCCTTCCTGAGGATGGATTAAAATTATCTCTAACAAAATATTAGCCATTCAAACCCAGAAATATGTAAAAAGGAAAGTAAAATTATGAACAAATTGGGTTTATCACAATAATGCAAGATTGAATCAACATTTGAAAATCAACCAATGCAATTTATCACATTAACAGAAAAAAAACTTTTGGCAATATCTAGTCATAATAAAAACTCTCAGGAAGCTAGGAATAGAAGGGAATTTTCTCATTCTGATAAAAGGCATGTAAGAAAAACCTGTATTTAATATCATATTTAATGATTAAAAGTTAAGGTTATAAACAAAACAAATATGACTCCTCTCACCACTTCTTTTCAGCATTGTATTGGGAGTCCTAACTAGTGCAACAAGGGAAGATAAACACAAAAAAGCCATAAATATTGAGGGGTGGGGTGGGGATAAAACTGGAATTATTCACAGATGATATGATTGTATTCATGGAAAACCTATGAAATCTATGAAAAATGATACATGGTCAATATTAAAAAACAGTTTTATTTTTCATATACTAGCAATGAACAATTGGAACATGAAATAAAAAATACAATTTATAATATTACCACAAATCATCAAATACCTAGGAACAAATTTAATGAAAATGTGCACAATCTCTATACCAAACACTACAGAAACAGTGGAGAAAAAGTAACAAACACACAAATAAATGGAGAGATATACATATTAATGGATTTGAAGACTCAATAGTGTTGCAATGCCCCGTCTTCACAAATGTCTTTAAAAATTTACAGCAGGCTTTTCTAAAGAAATTGATAAGTTAATTCTAATCCTTAGAGAATGCAACAGATCTAGAGTAGCCTAAAAAGTCTCAAAAAAGAAGTAGAAGTTGGAGGACTTACACTATCTGATTTCAAGACTTATTATAAAACCACAGTAAGCAAGACAGTATGGTATTGATATTGGATATCAAATAAATCAATGGAACAGAAAAGAGACTTAAGAAATAGACCATCATACATCAGATCAATTGATTTTTTTTTAACAAGGCACCAAGTCATTTTAGTGGGGGAAAGATATCATTTCAACCAATGATTTTGGATAAAATAATAAATCCGAATCCCTATTTCACTCCATATACAAAAAGTAATTCTAAATGGATCATAGACCTAAACATAAAACCCAGAATCTCGAAGCTCTAGAAGAAAACATGGGACATAGAAGAAAGTCTTTGCAACCTTGGGGTAAGAAAAAGGTTTTGGACAGTACGAAAGGCAATAACCATAAAAAATTTGTAAATTGGAGTTTCTCAAAATTAATACTTTCTGTTTATCGAAAGACATCATTAACAAATCAATAGGCAAACTACACACCAGGAAACAATGTTTGGAGCACATATATCTGGAAAATGGCATCTCTTTAAGATAAATAAAGAGCTCATACAAATCAAGAATAAAAAGGCAAACAACTAAACTATAAAAGGGCAAAATACTTGAACAACCACTTCACAAAAGAAGATATTCAAATGGTCAATAAGCATATGTATGATCGCTTAATATCAGGAAAATGCCAATTAAACCCATAATGTTATACACTTCACACTCCACAATGGATAAAATTTTTTTAAAAAGATTGAAAACACTAAATGTTGGTGAGAATGTGGAGCAACTGGAACCCTCATATTGGTGGGAATATAAAATGGCACAACCATTTTGAAGAACTGTATGGCACTTTCTTATAAAAGTTAAATATACATTTACACTATAAAACAGAAATTCCATAGTAGGTATTTATCCTAGCTAGTGAAAACCAGCCACAAAAAAACTTGTAAAAAACTAGAAACAACTGAAATGTCCATCAACAAAATAAAGGATAAATAAATTGTATTATATTAATAAAAAATGGAATAATAGTAATAAAAAAACAATGAAGTACAGAGTCAAGTATCAACATAAATGAATTTCAAAAATATTAGGTTGAGCAAAAGAAGCTCAATGCAAAAGACATACTGTATGTTTTCATTTTTTGTATATGTATTATTTTATTTATTTTTTACATAAATTATAGCATACTATGCATTGTCTGTACCCTTCTTTTTCTGATAATTATATATCCAAGAGTTTATTCCATTTCCATACATATAGACCTACCTCATTCTTTTTTTAAAATTTTTTATTGAAGCTTATCATCCATACATGAACATAAATAAACAATAAGTATATAGTAAAAGCTGTTAACTTAGAAAACTAACATGCACATCATTATATGGAGCTCCCATACATTACCCCACCACCACCACCTTGCATTGTTGTGAAACAATTGTTATAAACTATGAAAGAGTATCGTCTAAATATTACTACTAACTATAGCCAATATCTTACTTTGGAGCATCGGACTGCATGTTTTCATTTTTATGAATTTTAATAACTGGCAAAACCAATCCATAGAGATAGAAGTAGAAAGAGGTTGAATTAAGGGGTGGAGGCGGGGATTGACTAAGAGACATGAGAGAATTTTCAGGTTGGTGGAAATGTTTTATATTTTTGGTAGGAGTGGTGCTTGCACATTGTAAATAGTCAAAACTCATCAACTGAATGAGAGGTATGGATTCCATGCTATGTTAATTATTCGTCAATTTAAAATGTTTAAAATTTAAATTCAGTAAGTATTCATTGAAAATCTACTATTTGGAAGGCACTATGTTAGGCTGTGAAATACCATATATTTGAAACTGAAAGGAGGGTAGATATATACCTTTAACTAAGTAGGCCAATTTCTACCAGCATTGGTCAGAAACAGGATGCCCTGAGGCCTCTCCTAGCCATAAACTAGCTGGGTTTATAATTGTTGTCACTCACTGCTCCAGCAAGTTTTCCATCCCAAATACACAGCCTTATCCAATTAGCCCTCATTTTGCAAGTATAATGTGGTAGAATGTAGTCAATATACTTTGAAGACATTGAACTAGGTAATCTCATTTGGTTTTCACTTATTTAGGTAATGCAATGAGGGGGGGGGGAACTCTTTACAGAAGAATTTGGCCTTAATTAAGTCATTCTGATCGGTTTATAGGTATTTTCATAGTATTTTTGCTGCTATTCATCAACTTAAATATTTTGTTATGACATGGAATCAATTTAAATATTATCTGAGATCAATGATCATTATCAGACTTCCTTTGCATTGGTTTAAATATTTTTGCTATCAGTAATCCATCCTTCTAGAGACTTTCTGAGGCTCAGGAAATATTGTGCACCATTTTACAACCCACCCAGGAAATCATGGAGACATATCACTTAGTACATAGTACATGGGTGTTCAATAAACACTTGTTGAATAAATGAATGGTTGTATGTATGTATGGATGGATGGATGGATCAATGGATGGATGGATGGATAAATAAACACTATAGTCATAAAATGCCAACATTTTCATAATGTTCTGCCCCAAACCCAGAACTGAATATGGTTCAGGATAGTGTAGTAGTTAGGATCATGGGCTTTGGAGTCAGTCTCCAAAGTCTGAGTCCTGGGTTCTATCATTATCATTTATGGGATTTGGAGCATACTTCTTCTTTATTTCTCTAAGTCTCAGTTTTATTCTTTGAAAAATAAGGATAAAAATTATTCATGCCTGATATATTATAGTAAAGATAATGTGCACAGAGCATTTTGCCTGTGTTCTAATCTGCTAGGCTGCCAAAACGAATGTACCAGAAATGGGTTGATTTTTACAATGGGGATTTATTAGCTTACATGCTTACAGTTCTGAGGCTGAACAAAATGTCCAAAGGCATCACCAGGCAATGTTCTCTCCCCAAAGACCCCAAAGATGTCTGCCGAAGATCCTGGACTCCTCTGTCACATGGCAATACACATGATGGTGTCTGCTAGTCTCTCTCTTCTCTTTTGGGATTCGTTGCTTTCAGCTTTTTGCTTCCATGACTTTCTCTCTCTTTGTTTGAATTTCATTCTCTTATAAAGGACTCTGGTAAGAAGATTAAGACCCACCCTGGGCCATGCCTTAATTGAAGGAACCTAATCAAAAGGTCTTATTTACAATAGGTTGACACCCACAAGAAAGGATTAGCTTTAAGAACATGATTTTCTGGGGTCCATTCAGCTTCAAACCATCACAGCCTGTAAAAATCTCTCAACGAGTGCTTGTTGCTACTATTTTTAAGGCTTTTCCATTATTGGTGTGTTATTTTTTTTGTACTATTATTGTTATAGAGCATTAGCTAAGAACACAAACTCTGGAGCCAGCATGTTGGTCTTTAGTTTTACATCTACAAGATGGTAAAGATGACTGTAGATACTACACAGGGTTGTATAGGAGGATCAAATAAAGTAATAATAGGTGATGTGCCTGGAAAAGTAAATGTGAGTAAGGCTAGTTGTTCCTGTTGTTCTTGGTGGTGTTAATCAATATATCCAACTGGGTAAGTGTGGTTTCAGTGTCAGAATGTATGGGTTTAAATATCAATTCTTCCCAATGTTTACTGTGTCATCTTGAGCCAGTAAGTAACCATTTTGTCCTTCAATTTCTCCATCTGCAAAGAGAGGAAAATAATAGTGCTCATCTCATAAATTATAGTTGGAATCATAAGTATTAGAGTCAGTTTCTAAAGTCTGAGTTCTGGGTTCTACCATTATCATTTATGGCATTTGGGGCAAGTTTTTAAATTTTTCTCAGCCTAACTTTTATTCTTTGTAAAATAGGGAAAAAATGAGAAAATATATGTTAAGCCCTAAGTCCTAAGTCTGGTACAGACTAAGTAATGAATGTTAGCTATTATTGTTATGGTGTAGCCATCATCATCATCATCATCATCTCTGCCAAAGGAATTCATATTTACAGTCTGAAAATATAAACAGATAAAAATAAAAGTGAAAATGAACACGTAGGGAAGAATCTCAAATTGTATTCCTTTAGTTCACAAACTTAATGGCTCAGTGTTTAAGGGTCCTAATTTTCTGAGTTTTCTTTTATTTTTGTCATATCTAGAAAGTTCATCATGAAAGGAAACCCTTTCTCATTAGCTTTGGAGCTGTTTTCTCACCAGTCAGTTCTTCCTTTCAAACTAAAACTATAACAACTGCAAATCTAGTCCCATGAAGATCAATATGTGTGATCTCTGTTACTGAAATTGCCGCTGAATTGGATGTTCTTGGCTAACTCATCAAATCTAAGTGGTGCATGTTATTACTAAATAAGTATGTCCAAAAACTAAACTGCAAACTTATATACATTTAAGTTCTGCATGTAAAAAATAAACTCTGAGCACTGAGTAAATATTCTACATTGATTGTAATTACCATCACTAAATTCCAAAATGCATCAGGGATGTAGTTGTAGTTAACTCTCAGTATTACCAGCCAAAGCTGGTCATTGTAAATTTATGCCTTCTCAACTCTGTCCCCAATATGTAGGCATTTCTCAATAATCACCAGAAAAAATATATATATAATTAAAAGACCCCAAAGCTGATCTGGAAGAGACATTAGAAATCATCTGGTTCAAACCCTGATTTTATAAGCACAGAAAATGAGAGTAAGAGATGTTAAATAACTTGGTCAAACCCACAAATTTATTTGGGTGCAAATTCAGGTATCATATAATAATAATAATAATATCTTACATTCAGAAAATCCTTTACGATTTACAGAACACTTTCAGACATATCATTTTATTTGATCCCAATGGCAACTTGATGAAGTATAAAAAGGGTAAGGGTTCTTATTACAGGTAAGGAAACAGGTTTAGAGAAGTGAAATGATTTGCTCAAGGTAACACACTTGTATGTAGCAGAGCAGAGATCAGAAATCAGTTCCCTTTGGATTCCTAGCTCTTGCTTTTTCTACTCTTTTAGACCATATTATCAAGTTATCTAACAGGAGAAAAGTTATTTTTCAAGTGTGTGGCATTACTGTTTGTTTTTGTGGTAAGAAGAATGTGGAATATTTCTTATGCATTCTCCTAGTATTAGAGAGACAGTAGAAGCATTGAGTCTTTATCTAGTCCATCTTCCTGTATCAAAGCAGGATTTCACATAAGTCATATTTGTCAGACTAGGCATCTATTTGAAGATAAGGTGTTTTTCAAAATTGTCAAGGGGTGTGATTTCAACCAATTTCATCCACAATACATTTTTGACGTTAACCAGATTGATAAATCTTTTATGCTTTACTTAGTGTTTCATGGGATTAATAGGAAACTAAGATTTCTTTTATATTCTAATTCAGAAGAATTAAGCTGTTCTAAAGGTGATAAGCATGTCTGAGTATCAATATATTTTTTCTTTAAATAGCAAAAATAATTAATAGTTTAAATATTTATAAATACCATTTATAGGTATTTATTGGCCAGCCTGTGCCCCTGTTGAATATCTTTAGGAAGCTGCCTTTCCACATTCTTTTCCATGCAGTGTAGGTGGGAGCCACCCAGTCCTCAGTTCCTGGGAAAGACCTTAATTAACTTAATCTTATCAGTGAAATTAATCTCTGAGACTTCAGTGATTGGTTCAATGATGCATATCTAACAGTTTGGGCCAATTACAAAATAGGAGATGGTTTCCAGTGCTTCTGGAAAGGATCATCTTCATTCTTTAAGAAATATTATGAGGAAAGATTTTTTTTCACTTCCTTCTGGATGGGAATAAAAAAGAATATTGCCTCAGAAACTGATCAAAGCCATTTTGAGTCTGCCAGCCTTGGGCTAAAGCCATCGCTGGAAGGTCATGAGAAAAATTGGCAAAATAAATAAAAAATAAATGAAAAAGGGTATTTGGTGAAATGGTTGATACATTGTATACAATCTTGTTTAAGACACATACTATTGATTCACTTTTCAGTTACTTGAGCCAATAAATGCCCTTAATTCAAACCATTTTGATTTGTTTTCTGTCATTTGCAATCAAAAGCATCCTAACTAATACAGATACTCAGTTCCAGGTCTGTACACAGTGCACACAGCATGTGTGTGTATGTATGTGTGTGTTTAGAAGGCAGGGGGATCTGGCCCTTTCAAGAAGCAAAGGAGACAGAGAGGAAGATGAGACTTTTTCTCTGACCACACAGACATTTGCTGTGTGGCATTACTAAGAAATTTTCATATGGCCTGCCTAGCAAGAGATAGTCAATGATACATTGGCAGGACCCAAGGAGGATGGGAATGTTGCCCACCTCTCTGCGGGGTAGGGTGGTTGTGGTCCTCTCTTTCATTTGCACCATAGTCCAGTAACATAAAAGATGTAGAAAATTTAGCATTAGATTCCAAGACTTATAGGAGCTGGTAGCTCAGTCTAACAAATCCTGACCCCACCAGGTCCTGGAGACAGAAAAACCTCCACTTCTAGTATTCATACCCATCAACCATAGATGACTAACATGAGGTGTCCTTCCAGATTGGGCAGCTATTCCTTTACTGCAATGAAAGGGCCATTATCATCCACAGAGGACCTCTCCAGGGAAGTACCACCTACCCTACAAGAAAGCTGCTGGCTCCAGCCCCTGCCACACTCCAGGCCTTGGTAACAAGAAGGGGACTCGTGATGCTCAGAGTGACCAGGTGACTGGTCCTGCATCAGAGATGAGTAAACGTAGTCTTAGGGGTAAAAGGCAACAAGACTAAATTCTGGGCCATTCAACCAGCTTCCCACCTTATCCTTAGCCTCTTGCTGTATTCCAGGGATATCCATAACCCAAGAAGCCACAACCATCAATCTGGGCATGGCAAGAAAAGTGGTGCTTTTCATTACTTGCTGCCCACAATTCCGTTTGTTTCCAGTCAAATCTTAACCCCTGCTTTTGGCCATCAAGTTGTTTTAGCTTATCCCATTGCGTGCTATTCAAATGTGGCAACTTGAAGCAGGTGAGATTTGTCCTAGAATCCCAGTGGAGGAGGGCAGTGGTGTCAAAATTTTTGAGCATTTTTATTTTCCCATTTCACAAATATTAGGTATCCCAAAACAGTGGATAAAAGCCCTAATTTGGAAACCAGAATATAAAAGGGACTTTATCTACTTCATCTCCTTCAACTGCCAATGTCACTCTTGTTTAATGAAGAGATTTTCTGCTTCCATGTACTGTCATGTTGCAGAATATTCAACTGCATTCCCTAGAAGGTCTCTAAGCTTATAAGGGCACTGTCCAAGGTTTTCCAAGTTTGATTTACCTGCGTATTGCTCACTATCCTTAAACTAACAATTATTGTAAACTGAACCCTTAAAGAAAAACACCACTGCCCAACTCCTGCTGACAGTTAAACTGGGCCACATCCTTGGCTCATAGAACTCACTGTACTTCTCAAACCACAACATTCCCTTTGACAGCACCTTCATATGACCTTCAATTCCTCTTATACTAAATATAGCAGGAAGTATCATGCCTCAGGACAACCTCTGGGAAACTCTTGGGTAAGCTGAGGAATAGAGTCATCATCTAACACAAGTTCATGGATAGCATATTTCATGAAGGATAAGGTCTGGTTTCCCTTTATACTCATGTACACCACTCAGCCATGTGCAAAGCTGGGAAATGATACCTGTAGTTTTACATCAACTCTTTTGGACTTTCAAGTAATTTAATATTTTTTCCTGAACATCCCCCTTGTTTTAGTTTGCTACAGGGTAAACTACCAGAAATGGGTTGGCTTTTATAATGGAAATTTATTAGGGTACAAGCTTACAGTTCTGAGGCTGCAAAAATGTCCAAATCAAGACATCATCAGATATGCTGTCTCACCAAAGGTTGGTTGCTGGCAATCCTGGACTCCTGCCATGTGGCAAGGCAATTTTGTGGCAGCCAGCCTCTGCCCTCTCCTCCAAGCTCACTTTCTCCCTGAGCTCAGCTGTGGGTAATCAGGTATATGGCTCATCTCTCCCCTCTCCTCTGGGCTTTGTTGCTTCAGTTTCAGCTGCTCTGCTGATTCCAGCCTCCAGCCTCTCTCTCAGCCTCTGGCCAAGGTTTCTGTCTTTCTACAACAGCAGGTGAATCTGGAGTTCTCTCTCACATGGCAGGGTAAAATGGCAGCTCCCTTCTTCTGTGTTTCTGCAGCTTCTCCTGTTCATAAAGGGCCCCAGCAAGAGGGTTGAGACCCACCCTAGGTCACACCTCACTGAAATACTCCAATCAAAGGCTCCCAACTGAATTCAATCCAATCACAGAGTCCCACAATCTAATCAAAGGCCCTTAACTGAAGCAATCTAATCAAAAGTGATCTAATCAAAATAGCTTAACATACATTGGGTTTAACATACAATAGCTTAGCATACAATGGGTTTGCTTTAATAACGGGATTTTTTAGAGTCCACAAAAGACTCAAACCAGAACACCACACATATTCTACTTACCAATGGAACTGGTACTAAGGGAAAAATTACTAAATTCACAGAAATGTCATGACCAGCTTTAATGTCCATTAGAAAAAGTATAGCCCAGAGAGTTAGACTCAGGAATTTGACTCCCACTTTCACATTATTTTTTATCAGATGTTACCTTTATAAACCAGGAAAACTCCAGCCCATTCACACGAGTTAGCTCAATACCTTGAACAACTATACTATTTTGCCCCGTTTGCCCTAAACATGTTCTCTTACTTTGATAATATAGGGAAGATAGTCAAAGTTGTCATTCAAATTGTTCCATTACATTGAAAATATAGTTCCAATCTAATTTTAAGTAAATCCTCTAGGGTTATGTGTTTTAGTTTCTTAGGCTGCTCCAGCAAATACCATGAAATGGGTTGGCTTTAAAAATGGGCATTTATTAGCTTATGGTTTGAGGCTGAGAAAACATCCAAATGAAGGCACCATCAAGGCGATGCTTTCTACCTGAAGACTGGCTGCCATTAATCCTTGGCTCCTTTGCCACCTGGCAAGGCCCATGGTGGCATCTCCTGGTCTTTCCCTTCTCTTCTAGGTTTCATTGATTTCAGCTTCTTCTATGGCTTCTCTCTCTCTCACTGTATTCATTCCATCTATAAAAGACTCCTCTAATAGGATTAAGATCCATCCTGAATGAGGTGGGTCACACCTTAACTGAAGTAGCCTCATCAAAAAGTCCTACTTACAATGGCTCTACACCCACAGGAATGGATGTGATTTAAGAACATGTTTCTCTTGGGTACATATAGCTTCAAACTACCACAGTATTTCATAACTGATGGTGTCCAGTTAGAAAGATCACTTTCTCTCTAAGGAATGTTTTCTTCATTTAGAGTTTTGATTGGGCAATATCTTACCAAATAGTAGGATTCTTCCCTATTTTTCCAGTAGAAAGTAAGTGGACACACAGAAGAGCCAAATGGATATCTGACATGGATATATTTATGATGTAAGGTTTTGACAATGAAAGGTATATGAATAATTACATTAGCATATAAACACCAATTTTGAGTGAATCATAAGTTCTCTTATCATTCTGAGCCCTGAGCAATCTGACACTAAGTAAAAATTATCAGATATTTCTTTTTCCCTTCTTCCTGTAATTTTCTTGCAAATAATGTACTTATTGATATCTTTAGAGAGCTCAGTTAGTAGAACAATTCTTTGGAAGGAAAGTAAGCTATAATATTAAAATATTAATTTATAGTTCCCATAACATGTCCAGCAAGTAATCTTTTCTTCATGTTCAAAAATAAAACCGGAATGAATTTTTATTTCAGTTAACTAACCTCATATAGTTTCTGGGCAGTTATTGTGTGGCATTTTGTTTGCCACAAAATAAAGCAAAATAAAATAAAGTTTATTCTCTTAAAAGAATTTCCAATCTGATCAGGGAAACAGTAAAGTTATATTAATGATAGAATATGGTAACTATCTTAAGAGAGGAAAATAACATCAGTTTGGGGTCAACAGAAAAGGATTTAGGCTTTATGAATGTGGAAACTTTAAAACAGGACTTGAGAAATACATAGGATTTTCACAAAGAGCGCATGGGGAAGGGTTTAAATGAATCAGTGAGAGAGTGAGTAAATTCATTGACTACTTAACTAACAACTGAACTAATACATTTCTGAATGAGAGAATGATGAATTGTTGCTGAATATGTGAAATATTTCAGCTGTTTAATTGGGAAAGATGTTGCCCTGAACAAGAACACTTGATATTACTCTCTGGCAAGATACAGCTGGATCTCTGAAGCTGAATACCAGTGGTTTAAATTAAAAAACAGCTTGTGATATTAAAATTAAAATATTTTGGAATAAAGCAACAAAAGCATATCACAAACTTCACTGAGACATAGAGCCTTTCACATGGTTCAGCAATTGCAGGAGTAGAATTCTACTTATTAATTCAATATGCATTTATTAAGTACCAACTGTCTACTTCATATTGTGCTAATTACTATGAAGATATAAAATAAAGCAAGGAAAGAGACCCTTCCCAATAAGTTGCCTAATATCTAATAGGTGAAGTAAGATGTGTAATATAAAATAGGAGAAAATTTCTGGAAAAATATGAGAAATTCAGAAATGCAAATGCTTTTTCTCTCTCTCCCAGGGGCTCAAAATACATCATAATAAGCTAGCAGAGAGTATCATTCTCATAAGCTTTTTACAATGTGATTGGCAGGGATGCAGAGAATCTAAGTGATCTGCATGAAAAATCATGTGAGTCATAAGTTGAAAATTAGAAATAAGTTTGTTTTATGGTATATTGCACAAAGCCAGAAAGTTTGATGCTATTTTTTCCTCTATCTTTTGGTCACTGGGTGATGTTGGGAAAGTTGTTTAATATGTCTTAAATAAGGTTTCTGCATGTGGAGAATGATATCCTGGGATAATAACATCTATCTTACCTACCTCACTGGAATCCTATGTGCATTAGTCAGGGTTCTCTAGGGAAAGAGAACCAACAGGAGATATCTGTATATACAATGAGATCTTATAAAATTGTCTTATGTGACCATGGGGATGCACAAGTCCAGGGACTCCGATGAAGGTCCTTGATGAGTTCCCCAGGAGACAATGGCTGGCTGAAGTAGAGATGGGAATTCTCTCTCTGACTGCTGAAATACTTCTCCTTTTAAAGCCTTCAACTAATTGGATGAGACATCACTCATAGCTGACAGCAATCTCCTCATTTGGTTGTGAATATAATCAGTCATCTATGTAATCAACTCACTGATGATTAAAGTCCATGAAGGGCCTTTGTATTACAATTAGCCCAGTGCTTGCTTGACCAAACAATTGGACACCATTACCTGGCCACATTGACTTATTAGCCTAACCATCACATATGTGAATTGAATAAGGAGAGGAAATTTTAAAGAGTTTTGAAATGCATAAAGCATTTATAAGTATATGGTAAAATATCACACTATTTGTTTATTGTTGCTTCTATACTCAGTTTAGGTGAAAGGTAAAGCAGTTGTTCTGAAAAGAGTCTGAAAAGATAGAGAAATCTGTATTTCAGTTGATAAGGCTTCCATTAGGCACAGTGCAAAATTTTGGGTGGCAGAGGTGAGACTAAGATCCTGAAAAGTACATAGACAACTCAGAGGCCCAATCACAAATGCCAGTATGTACAGCTGGAGTATAACAGAGATAGCTGTGAGAGTATCTGAGTTCCAGAGGATCTGGGCAGACCCACCGCATCTCTCTTTGCTACAAAGAACAGCCAAGTCTCTCCATGTTGCCCAAAGATGGGTTTATAAATTAACGGATAAAGAGAGAAAGCCAGCTGGCCCAAAGGTTTCTCTGGTTGTCACAAAGAACTCCTCAACAGAAAACAGCCAGGTCTACTAGATATTGTGGACTGGAAATATCCTATTTGCTACAAGATTTTATTCTGTAGATAATGGAGAGTCTTTGAAAAATTTTAGGCAGAGGAGTGAAATGATCAGATATTTGCCTTATAAAGAGAAGTGTATGGAGGAAATGGATGGTGGAGGCATACAAAATGGTAGCCTGTCGTAGTCTAGCTCAATGTTCTTCAAATTTTAATGTGCAGACAAATCACCTGATGCATCCTAGGGATGAGGATGGGGTAACTGAAATTCTGAATTTCTAACAAACTCCCAGGTGAGATCGATGGTCCAGTCCATGGGTTCCCTCTTGAGTACCAAGTGTCTAGGTGACAGGTGACCTAAGCCTGAACTAGGACGGTGACAGTGGGAAAGCAGATGGTTGAGAAGTGTTCAAGAAGTACAATAGATAAGACTCAGTGACTGTATTAGTCAGCCAAAGGGGTACTGATGCAAAATACCACAAATCGGTTGGTTTTTATAAAGGGTATTTATTTGGGGTAGAAGCTTACAGTTACAGGCCATAAAGCACAAGTTATTTCCCTCACCAAAGTTTATTGCCACGTGTTGGAGCAAGATGGCTGCTGACATCTGTGAAGGTTCAGGCTTCCTGGGTTCCTTTCTTCCCAGGGCTTGTTTCTGGGCTCAGCTCCTCTGCTAGCTCCACAAGGTCAGCTGTAGACTATGAGTCTCTCTAGACTTTGCCTCTCTCCACAAGGCCAGCTGTGAACTGTCAGGGGAATGGCTTGTCTGTATCCTGGGGCCTTCTCTCTTTCCTCACAACCAAGAGCCTCTGTGTATTCACTTTCCCAGGCTCCAGCACTAAAACTCAGCTTCAGAACTCCAACTCAAAACTCCAACTCTGTCCTTTGCCATGTCTTTTATCTTTGATTCCCCACCCACCAAGGGGTGGGGCTCAACACCCTACTGACATAGCCCAATCAAAGCCCTAATCATAATTTAATCACGCCCAGAGGAACAGACTAGTTTACAAACATAATCCAATATCTATTTTTGGAATTCATAACTATATCAAACTGCTACAGTGACTTATTGGGAAAAAGAGGAAAAATCCATGATGACTCCAAGATGTATAGGCTTGGACAACTGGGCAGATGATGGCACTGTGAACTGAGTCCTCAGTAAATAAATGTGTATGCAGAAACACCACAAGACCCTTTACACATGTATATTTCTACCTAGTTGGTGAGAAATATTCCCACTGTGTGACGTTGCCTTTTCTTTTTCTCCTTTTTTGAAATCTCTTTGCCCACTCAGGCAGCATTCTTTGTAGCTCATTTGCTGCCTATTTTCCAGCCCTGTGGTACTGCTGCTTAGCACTTGGGCCTTCAGACCACAGGAAACAGTTTGAGATCAGGATCCATTTCTCTTTGCTTAGTGGGTTTTGGCTGCTTTGTTTTCATTGCACATCGTTAATGGATTGTCCCTGAACAAACCGAAAATATGCCATTAGGGAGATTAACAGACACAGAACTCCAGAGAACCTAAAAGTATTTCAGTGCAGGGTGAGAATTAAAAAACAAGTTATTTCCTAAGTAAGAAGGAAACCATAGCGAGCAGGTGTTTTAAGATTCCCCAAGTAATAGTCCAGAAGGGGACCTGGAGCCCAGTACCCATCTTCACTTGCTGTGTGCGTTTGGCTCTCAGTCTGAAAAAGAGAGTGATGACGAGATCAGGAGACACTATTCCTCCACTGATGCCCAAGAGCCATTATTATAGGCCAAGCAGCAAGTCAAGAGTGGACCATGTGGTTGCCAAAATGCATATCTGGAGATGAAGTACTGGAAATAACCGTGCAATTGCGTTTCACATTTCAGATGCTTATTGAAGTGAGACCAGATTACACTCAAGCCCTCGTCTGTGTTCTCTGTGTGCGTTTGGAGGAGAGGGTAAGGGGTATTGTAAGGACAGAAGAGAAGCCGGATGGAAAAGGGGCTGGTATTGTGCTTCTGTGAAGTGGTTTCCTTAGTGCAGAGAAGTAGTTTAGAGCAGTTCATGGCTTCCCCAGGAAACCATTGTAAGTGGGCCACGTGCCCAATGGTTTCTATCCCAGTTAAGTAAATAAATGAAATATGCTAATTAGCACCCTATTAGCTCACAGCAGGGAGTAATCCATGGCATTTTGATTGGAAAGAATTCTGTCATCCAAAAGGCTGGTCTGTAACAGAATGCAAACTGGCCCAATTTCCTCCCTCCCTTCCTCATGGCAGGTGTCCAAATGTCTGACTGAGAAGCAGACCTCACAACTCTGCGCAGTTCTGAGGGGTCCCTGCACTCCGTGAAAGCACCTCCTGGCCGCCACAGAATCTGGTGTCGTGCCACATTCTGAGCATGGATTTATACAACCCAGAAACGTGCACCAGAGCTCAAAAACACCGAGCCCATTTGGGAGGATCTTTGGGGGTCAGTTCTCACTTCTTTTGTTATGAGTATAATCCTTTCATTCTCTTGCCCTCCCATACTCCTGTCCAGAATGCACTTCTTTACTCGGGTGTGCAGGCATGTTGCCACGGAATGGTTTTGCTGAAGGAGGTCTTCTTATTAAAATGGTGGAGCTTTGGGGTTTTAGTTAGTCAAAGGCAAGCTCAATTAGGCTCACCTCTTCACATTTTTATTGTTTCAGCTGCAAGGAAATGCCTTCTAGCTCCTGTTTCCCTATTACTATTTAAATGCCTAGATTTACATATGGCCTGAGCCCTTCTCCTTTGCAGAAGGAAGGAATTTAAGGGTAGTATGGGCACTAAAGGAAAAAGCTCAATAACAGAACAGCATGTTTTCTAATTTGCTCCTCTAAAACATCTACTTTTCAAGAGCTTCAGGGGTTTAAGGGGATTAGACATTATAATACATCTGCTAGGTTGCCACAGATTTGTCAAAAATCTTCATCAGGGTTGAACCCATGTAATGAAACTTAGTTATGTTATGAATAAGTTTGTAATACATCTACTCTTTATACCAAAAGTTACAGGGATCACTTATGTATTTTCCTGATGACTGTTTAATGAAAGAGGAAGGGGCTAGAATTTTAAACATCTGAATGTTATAGAGGTAAGTTTCCATTGGGTTTGCTTTCTCAAGTTTGAGTCTCCCTTTCTGTGATGACCCATGAAAGCCAAACAGATATTGAATATCTATGACAATACCAAGTAAAAGCACATGTTTCTCTGCATGCTTTTATGTTTCCTCCCCAATAAAAAACTGATTAATCTTGAAGTTAAAATATATTAACAGAATATGTTGGTTATAAGTACATTACTCTTTTTTTTTCCATCCCAGTTTTTCTTTTACCTATGAAGAGAATCTATTTATCTTGATTAGATATAAATTCAAAACAAATGCTGAGTACCAGCTGTTGTCATCGGCAGCATTTTAGAATTCAACTTTAAATGAAATCTTCAAGAAAACAAGTCAAAAAAGAAAACCTCATGGTAATATTTGTTTCTCACTGATTACCACTACCAAGCTCCATTGACTGCAGTACCCAAAGAAATCATTAGATACCATATGACACTGATGTCTATTTCAAATGTTTTATATTCTGTATTGGAAAATAAAGCACATTACCTAAATGATTCAAATGGCAGGGAAAGAAAAAATCATCCCTAAAAACCATCTGTGGATTAGCATATGGACTTCTGCAATGCACTATCTTGGTTCTATATGTGAGGAAAGGGAAGGGAAGAGAAGGGAAGGGAAGAGAAAAAGAGAGAGAAGAAAGAATGGAAGGAAGGAAGGAAGGAAGGGAGGGAGGGGAAGGAAGGAAGGAGGGAGAGAAGGAAGGAAATGGAACCCTGCCCTTAAATGTAAAACAAGGATCGCATCAAGGGAACTTCAAAGAGGGAAGGTATTTACGAGAATGAAGCAGTCGGAGGTCTCACTCAGGCTAAACCTGAGGCTCACCCCAAGAGCAGATATAAACTTAACGTTAGCCAAGACCCACACTCCACAGATGGAAAAATTGGTGCTCCTTAAATCCAGGCACAGTCTATATGCAACATAGGCTCCATAAATTTGGCAAATCTACCTATCTTGAACTGGAAAAGAGCTCAGTGAGGAATTAAGAGAGAAAGGATATGAGTCAACAGCAAGAGGCCTCCTAGCAATAGTACCAGTCACTTATATTACCAGGCAAGTGTTAGGAAGTGTTTAAAAACCCTCATCTCCACATGCACCCCCTCACCCATCCAGTTGGCAAAGTGTAACCTTGCTGCTTAGTAAAAGGCTTACTGTCCATCTTGCTTTTATCAGGTACTGTGTATCTGCTTTGAATATATAGGTTGATATAACCTGATCATATCATGTGGATAGAGGAATGAAGCCTTAAAACTTTTGCATATTTTGGATTGCTAGAGAAAATTTTTCCTTGAAATTCACGTGTCCCAAATATCTGTCTTTCCTTGAGCCTGGATTTCTGGAGGAAAAACTCATACCCTGGCAGTGGGAACAAAAAAAAAAAAAGAAAGAAAGAAAGAAAAAAAAAAGAAATAAACTCTCTACTGACACTTTAAATTAGACATGGTTGCAGGGCCACTCGAGATGACAATTTACCCCTACTGCAGCTCCTATTGACAGATTACAAGTAAACACTACCTTGTAATGTTTACTTGTAATGTTTACAAGTAAACATTGCTACCTGGTAATTCTACCTGCTAATTACTTGGAAAGATACAGGTACTCAACAACTGACCTGAGTGTTTTCATGAATTTGAGGCCCTATTAGGGAGGGGGGTGAGTGACTTTAAAGAACCACACAGTAAAGTTGACAGTCAGTCAGGAACTGTTGAAATCCCATCAAAAATATCCTTGCAACATAATGAAGCTTTTTCAGGCAGTCAATCTCCCCAGACATTTGCCTTTGCCAACAGTTACAACAATAAGGAAAACTTTATTAGTGGTGTGGCAATTTTTTTTTTTAATGTTGACTATAAAAACACCCACTGAGATGTTTGCAGGCTCTGCCAAGTGGCAAGTGTACAATGAATTTCAGATAAGAGAAGACTTTGGACTCCAGCCCTAAAGTAATACTTGAGAGATGCATGTGTGTCTTTTTGAATGGAAGAGAACAGACGAGGGTAGGTGGGGGGAAGCAAGGAAGATGACAAGAAGCAGATGAGGAAAACCTGAAACTACACCCTTCTGAGGTAAAACACGCTAACACTGCTCCTTTTGCTTGTTTTTCTTCTACTTTTTTGTCATCCCAGTGTGATGGCATTGAGTGAAGTCCAGGGGGCTCTCCTTTGATAATGGCAGACATTAGTGCAGGCACTGGCTCTGGCTGTGAAAGAACTGACCCCTGAAGGAATTCCTGTCGAAGGAGAAGCAGCACTAGCAGGAGGCAGACAGAAGACACTGCTGTTTCATCCCGGCAGCACAACCAGGGACCCAGATGGTGAATGACTTGCCGAAGGTCACACGAGTCACTGTTCAAGGTAAGAATAATTAGTTCATCCATTTAATTGACTTTTGCCGAGTGCCCATTTATGTGCCAGGCATGGAGTTAGATCCTAGAGATACATGGCCTCGGATATGTAATTCAAGCTCATGGCGGTGATGGAATCCATTAACTAAAACTAAAAGGAAGAATAAGGCACAGTTGCTTGCCCCCAGGAAGCTCACAGTCCTGGGAATAAGACTTTTTTTATATTTTTACTTTGTACTTTGGCAAATGCTATTTTATTGTAACCTCACTGCACCCTTCTGAGGTGAGAAGTACTATCCTATAAATTTACAGTTGAGGAAAATGAACCTTGACTTGCTCAAGGTCACCCAGCTATTAGGCAGCCCTACCAGAACTTAAGCTCAGCTGTCTTGATTCCCAAGCACCTGGGATCCCTGTCCCTGCTATCTGGACAATTGCACAGTTGAGACTTTGATGCAGCAAAACTCAACTGAAATTGGTACTGGTGGTTTCCAAGCCCCCATTAAGAATTGCCCCCTCTCAGACTGCATACCAGCCTGCTACTAAACTGTTCAAGAATAGGCACAATATAAAAACACCCAAAGCTGCAGTCATTCCTTAACTGAAGGGCAGACTGTTATAGTTGAAAATCTGAATTGCAGACTTCTTCAGCGCAATTTTATACTTTCAAAAGCACTCTTTTGTTTTTTAAGATTTATTTTATTTATTTATCCCTTCCCCCCCACCCCACCCCATTGTTTGCACTTGCTGTGTGCCTTCTGTGTCTGTTCATTATGTGCTTGTCTTCTTTTTTTTAGGAGGCACTGGGAACCGAACCCGGGGCCTCCTATGCAGTAGGTGGGTGCCCAACTGCTTGAGCCACATCTGCCTCCCTCAAGAGCATTCTTGAGCTAGGACAACCTCTAGAAAATTGAGACTATATCTGATGAAACAGTATTTTGTAAAACAACTTTATCACAGCATTATTTATAGTGGCAAAAAATTAAAGACAACCTAACTTACTCATAATAGGGAAATGATAAAAAATTGTGATTACCTTAGTTCCCTGTTGCTGTGCAACTAAATTACCCCCAAACTCAGCAGTTTAAAACAACAAGCATTTATTATCTCATGGTTTTCTGTAGGTCGGGAATTTGAGAGCAGCTTAGCTGGTTAGTTCTGGCTCACGGTCTCATGAGGTTGCAGTCAAGCTGTCACCTAGGGCTGCAGTTGCCCAAAAGTTTGACTGGGCCTGAAGAATCCATTTCCAAGAAGCTTTACTTACATGGCTGGTGGCAGGAGGCCTCAGTTCCTCCCTGTCTATTGACAGGGAGCATTAGTTCTTTGCCATGTGGGCTACTCCACAGAGCTGCTTGAGCGTCCTTACAAAGTGACAGCTGGCTTCCACCAAAGCAAATGATCAAAGCAAATGATCAGAAGGAGGAATTCATAATGCTTGTTATGGCCTAGTTTCAGAAGTCACACACTCTCACTTCTACCACATTCTATTCCTTAGAATCAAGTCACAAAGCACAATCGTGAAGAAAGGAATGAGCCTCCACCTTTTGAAGAGAACGTAGAGACATCTTTCAAAATCACCACAGTAATCATATTAAGATTATGTGAGCCTAGGTAAAATTTTTGTTTGTCATCCAATTTTATATATTGTATTTCCTTTATTTTTATTAGAAAAAAACCTGAAAAAGTAAACTTGTATTTAAATAGTTTTAAACATTATCTGCTTATCAATGTACTCAAAACTTTTTTAAATTTTTAAAATAAAATTTTATTGAAGTATACCATTCATACATGAACATACATAAACAAAAAATATATAGTAAAATTTGTGAATTTATAAAACATATCATATCATCATAAGGCTCTCATATATCTCTCCACCACCAACATCTTGCATTGTTGTAAAACATTTGTTACAAACTATGAAAGAGCACTGTCAAAATATTATTGCTAACTATAGTCTGTATCTTACATTTGGTGTGTTTTTCCCCTAACCCACCCAATTATTAACACCCTATATTAGTATTACATATTTGTTATCATTCAGGAGAGTGTTGTCATATTTGTCCTGTTAACCACAGTCCATCATCCACCACAGGATTCATTGTGTTATACAGTCCCATGCTTTGTATAATCCATTCAAAGTGTGCACTAAGTGGCTCTCATTTTCATCACAGAGTTGTGCTATCATCACCTCAGTCAATTTAGATCATTTTCATTACTCCAAAAGGAAAAATCCCATACCCCCTTATACCATCCTATTGTTGTCCCTTAGTATTGAAAATATCTTCTTGCCATTGCTGCAAAATATTACAATATTATTAACTATCATCCATAAGTTACATTACTTGTGATTTTCCCATGCATCACCATATTCTTAGCACTTTGTAAAAGAAGAGCATTCTTATGTTTAGACGATTAATCACAATCTCAATCCACCACCGAAATCACTGTTACGTGTTCTCTAGATTATTCTCTAGTTTCCTTGCAATTGACATTTACATCCACAGACAATCCCTTTCAGTCACAATCACGTGTATAAATCAGCAGTGTTAGTTATATTCGTCATAATATGTTACTCTCAACTCTATTCATTTCTATACTTTTACAATTAACCTTATTAATAATGTTGCATACATTAAGTATCATCTCCCATTCTCAACCCACCTTCTCATAAAAATTTTTTGAAAAATAGCTTCAGAGGTCAAAGTGAACCCTATCAAATACTCCTCTGGACTTTGGCACATCCTCAAAAAATAAAAGCTACTATACAGACAGTTCATCCTCAAATGTCTGCCATATAACTGAGAGGAAGGAATCTATCTACAGGAAAGCATGCTATTAAAAAAAAAAAAGTCTCCAATCCACACACTGAGACCTTCTGACTTGTATTCATCAGTCTAGGTGGACCTCTATACCAGCCCAGCCTAGCTGCCCTCAAAATTGTCTTAAGATGCACAAAAAACCCATGCCCTTATCTTTTCTCAATCTTTATGAGAAATAGCCATATGAAACCTGTAAGTATAGATTTAGTGAATCTCTTTTCAAGGACTCTGCCTATAATGTCTTTTAATGCCTTCTACATAAGGTTCCACTAGGGAAATATCTTTTAGAATACATTACCAGGGAAAAAATTGCCCCCTTAAGGAATTGGCATGTATATTCATATCTGATGAGAGTTATAAAGCTTGACATGTTTCTTTTTTCACCTTGGCTACAAGGAAACTCACAGTAATGCACACTCTTTCACAGTTAACAGAGGTCTTTTCTTTCACATGATCCTGATTTTACAATATTGTAACCTTATTTTACATGAGCCCTTTATTTAAAGCCATGAAAAATCCTGTTTTGGAAAGAAGCAGGTAGGAACAATAGGTACTATTTTAGTGCGATCTTCATATATGTAGTTAGGTCCCCAGTGAAAGAGAATTTTTAATTTTCTTTTTAAGCTAAAGAAATGCAACTTGGGAGTGGTTGGCAGTTTTCAAGTTCTCTAGATGAAGACCTCTGGGACATCCTTTTGGGATGGGGGATTGGGAGTATTATCAAGAAAACTTACTGTTTTCGTTTGCCACAGGCTGCTGATGCAAAGTACCAGAAATGGGTTGGCTTTTATAATAGGAATTTTATTTAGGGTAAAAGCTTATAGTTCCAAGGCTATGAAATGACCAAATCAAGGCATCAGCAGAGATGCTTTCTCAAAGGTCCTGCCACGTGGTGAAGCAAGATGGCTTCTGATCTCTGCTAAGGTCTCTGCCATCCCCTCCAGAATCTACCATCTACTGGAGCTCAGCTGTGGGTGACCAGGCATAGGGCTTGTCTCTTTCCAGTCCTCTTCTCTTAATCTCTCGGGGCTTCTCTGCCTTTCTACAGCTGTAGGCAAACCTGGACTCCTCTCTCAATATAATAGGGTCAATATAATATGACGGCTTCCTTTGTCTGTGTGTCTGTCTCTCTGTGTCTCCATTTATATACGACCCAGCAAGAGGTGGAGCCTCAAGCTGACACAGCCCAATCAAAAGGGTCTCACATCCACAGGAATGGATTAGTTCAAAAATATAAACTTTCTCTTTTTGGGATTCATAAAAGAACTTCAAACTGTCACACTTAACTATTATTAATGTCAAACAAGTTCTTATCCATAATTTGGGGGAAACAAAAGAACTTTGAGTTCACCATAAATATGAATGACGATGCTACAAACATTAAGTGTTTTGCCTATTAATATAATAAAAACTAGGTCTAGCTTTAACTAGGCTATTGATGCAGATGTAGAGAAATGTTTCTTTCCAAAAAACAGACTTGGACTGGATTTTGGAGCCCACACATGGTATTACTGAAGTCAGGAAAAAACCTTTCTGAGACCATGTACTCTCAATCTTTGTGTTTGTCTTGTCAGAACAATGGAGCTCAGCTGGTTCCTCTAGGTGGGGTCAGAGCTTCCCCTGAAGGAAATGAACGTTTTCACTGTCAGTCATGCTTGAGTAGGAAACAACATGGCCTGGCACAGAGGGAGGGGAGCACCCCCACTAATCTCATAGGCTGAAGACTGAACAGGTGAGGGTCTGAATTGCGAAGCTGTTGAGATCTAGAAATTCTCATGAGAAGTGGGGCCTCTGCCATATGACAGCCTTGGGGAGCAAGGCAAGGATCCTCAAATGAGATCAGAGCCTATAACCCTAAAAGTAATCTCTGCTGCATGCATGTATATCATCATTTTTATTTCTTCACTTAACATTTTTGAAGACTTTCTCTGTATTAAGTAATGTGATTTTTTAAAATATACTCCTTACTTGTTTAATATTACCTGGCATATACTGACTCACTATGTTACTATTCATCTCTGAAATATTTTACTAAATATAAAGTAATTAAGAAGGTGGGCACTTACATGTGGCAATTCAATACAGTCCACTTATTGTCATGGAGATATATATATATATATATATATAAGCTTGCGGGGAAGACCATACTGCTCACTTATTACCAGTGAGCCATGAGTCATATTCTGCAAACATGTTCAATGAATTCAGTGCATTCAGTAGTGTTTGCTCTTCTTTGGCTGCTCTTTCTGCCACTTATTACTGGAAAATAATTTTGATGATTAATGCCTGGCTAGCAGAGGTAAGCAAGTGGAGTGCTCAACGTGCAACAAAGAACAAGAATTATACTACATGTGTGTTTTTGGTTGTTGTTGTTTTTGTTTTTTAAAGCAAGTTTTCTGGCTGCTAAGGATGTAATGGAGCAAACCAAGGGTAAAGAGCAGTAGGCAGTTAGGGATTGGTGGGTCTTATCACATTAAGAAGGCCTTCATAAATATCGGTGCAGAATGGAAGGATGGTCCAACATTCTTATAAGTGGTATCTACAAGAAATTGTGACCCGAGGTATGCCATAGCCCATCTGCTCTAACACCCTTCAGAGTGCTAATTTGCAGGAATACATTAGCATGGAACTAAATGGGCTATATGTATATTATCTCATTTAATACTCACTGTAGCCCTATTCTTTTGTAGATTGGAAAACCAGAAGCCCAGAAAGGTAAGCAAAAAAAGCTTACCAAGGTCTCGTGGCTAAGAAAGTATGATAGAGCCAGAGTCTGGACCAGGGCATTCTGACTCCAGAGCCCATGTGCTTAACCACCATGCTTTATTGCTGTCAGCTCTCTGAAGCATTTTTTTAAATTGACCTAGGCATTCAATGACATTTTATTAAAGCAGACTATTAGTTATATTGCAGGTGGAGCATTTGTGGCAAGGGAGTTGATTGGGTCTATGTTTTAAGCAAAATAGAACTGGAAGAGATGCCAATTGCCTACTCCCAATATCCATTTCTCCTTCCTCCTCAATAATGGGATCACCATATAAATGTGCGCTCAGCTATAACCAGGTGTCCAGCTAAAAAGAAAACATTTATCAGTTTCCTTTGAAGACAGATGTGATCATATGATCAACTTTTGGTCAATAAGACTTATGCAAACTTACCCTTATGTGCAGTGTGGGCATGCCCATCATCATTCTTTCCTTCTTCTCACTACTTCGAACTTGGATTCTAAGTTAATTACTCAGCTCCTACTACTTCTTTTTTTCTAAGTAACTTATGTCTAAGTAAGTAAGTGACTAACTTCTGAATTAATTACTTAGGACTTGGCTACTTAGTTACTTAGCTCCTACTACTTCTTACTTCTAAGTAAGTAACTTAATTCTAATTAGTTATTTAGTTCCTACTGCTTAGAACTTGGATTCTAAGTTCTAAGTCCTGTAGAGCTTGAGCTCGACCATTAGATGACCTTGACAGTGGAAGCCACATACTTAGGATGATGGAGCAGAAAATCAGAATCCTAGGACTCTAATGACACTATGGAGCAGCCAGATCAACCCTGGAAGGCCTATTTCCAGATTACTTTTACATGAGCAGGAAATCAGCTTCTATTTTGTTTAATCCAGAATTGCTTTGGGATTTTTCTGTTACATGTACCCAGGGCCTACCCAGGGTTGTCGTTTATGGTTGTATTGTTCTTTTATTGCACAAAAGCATCTGGTTAAGGAAAAGAGTCAGGGCTGAAATCCATGCCTCTCAACATCCCATGGATCCTGATACAGGGCTGAGCCCACCTGGAAGAAGAAGGCATCGTTTTATTTCATTCAAAGGCCCAGTGTGCTCATGAAACAATGGCCCTATCTGGAGATGCCGTCTTTTGCAGAATCACGAAAAGACACCATATGGGTTAGTTGTGGCTTCATTCTAATTCAAGCCCAGATAAGTGAGCTATACAGTAAGCTGTGCAAGGCATGGGGTTACATGAGATATTGGGAGTAGAAATCTTTCTGAGGAACAATTACTACCAGGGTTAATTTGTAGAATTTGTAAGCATTTTCCAGGGTGTTCCCAGAAATAACTTGGAAAAGTGGATCCAATAGAAAATTGGACTTCCTATAATCAGCAGGGTGAGGACATAGGAAAATTTAGATATGGAAGGAAATGTGACTTTATTTTTTAATCCACAGACTGTTGTGCATTCATTCTCTCATTTAATCCTCAATAATACTTTATAATTAGGTATTACCATCCCAGTTTTATAGAGGAGAAAACAGACTGAGAAAGAGTAAATAAATTTTCCTAGGTCACAGCTAATAAGAGGTAAACCAGGATTCTATCCCAAGTCTGTCTGACCCCCAAGCCTGTGCATGAAACACTCTATATTTCAGCCTAGTGCCTGCCTAGTTATCACTCATCCAGATTAGTAAAGCCCTAAATATGATTGAGCTTGAAATTTGAAAACACCTCATAATGAGCCTGGATGACATATTAGAATCCCTTTGTTTAGAATAGGGAGGTCGTCTTACTTTTTCAGTTATTTCTGTTTCTGAGAAGAGAAGCACTCCACAGATGTGTAAAGCAGCCAGGATTCCCACTCAGCATGACACAGTTCTCCCAGCTTCGAGAAGTCAGACCCAGAACTCTCAGTGGGAAAGGGCAAGTCCTCTTTAATGAAATTTCTCCTCTGGAGGTGTAGCTTCCCTCTGGTGCTCAAATCAAGTTCATCTTGGGATCACACTACCTTAAGTTATTTTAAGACAATATTAATGTTTTATGACTCATTTCCTAGTTTCCTGCTTGGGGCGGGGGAGAGGGGGACCACCAGGGCCCAAGCATCTACCTCAGACACTGCAAACAGCTGATGTGCAATGTGGAAAAGTATATTTTATTGTGAGTGGGAGGATACGCAGAAATAGAAAATTATTTCTGTCATGGTAATATCTATTTCTTGTTCTCTCTCTCATTCTGGTGCTCCCCCACCCCCTACATACACACACATATGCACCTTGGCTCTTGCAAAGCTCTGCATTAACATTTCCTGTAATACTATAAAATTTACCCTAGAGAGACAAAATGTTTTTAAGCAATTTCTGCCTCCAAACATTGACGCGATATTTCAGGGACAGGGATATTTTCTTGGATTCTCTTACTTCCCTTCGGACTCTCCCTTCCTTCCCAGCTTCAGGTGTGTGTGTGTTCATATAAAACAGTATATATTTCTTGTTCTAAATAAAAGCTCATGTTCAATCAAAGGAATACTAATACAATTGCCGTAGTACCTAGGCGAGGTCAGTAATGCGTGCTTTTGTTAAGAAATATGACAAAAGCAAAGAAGACTCAAGTTATAAAGTAGCTGTGGTTTGAAAGAGGGACATGAGCACTCACACCTCCCTCCAAGCGATAGGAAGGCCTGAGTTTGAATCTGACATACCACTTGCAGGTAAACTAGTCAACCCTTAGCCTGTTTCTGGAACCACTTCTCTCACGCCATGCAGGAGGGAGTAAAGTGTTTTCTGTAGGGCAAGCAGTGCAAATTGCAATAAAAACAAAAGCAAATGAGCACACAAAGGAAAAAAAGAACCCAATGAAAATCCCTTATCAAAACAAATCCTGAAATGCATTCACTCTACCGAAGGGTTGAGACCTAAAATTGCTAATGCTGTACAATTGACCACAGTAAAAACTAAGAGTGCACTTACACTTTATATTCAAAGGCATTTTACATGGCAGAGATCTGTCACCATTTCCAATTTGCCTATTGGAAAAATTTGTGAAAATTTCCATGGGCTGGAATAATTTTAAATATACATCCTATAGAAAATAACCCTATGGCTCATGTTAGGAAAGAATATTTTGGGATCAAGAACTGCCTTTGGTAAGTCCCTAAAACATTGTCTTATTTTTCCATGCAGGCATTGATTGAAACTTTATTCCAATCATATTAAGCACTATTTCATGTACTCCTCATTCAGTACATTCTTAAGATGCAAGCACTATTATTATCTTCATTTAAGAAATAAGGAAACTGAAGGACAGAGGGTTTAAGTAACTTAAGCAAGTCATTCAAGGACCACACAGGTTTGAACCAGACTTCTCTGGTTCTAATATTTCAGTTGCAGGATCCCAATCCTTTGCTACAGGATGCTTTGTCTATATTTGTTTGATAGAGGATTGGGGAACAGGTAGAGTGTTGGGGGATGTGTCAGGGAAAGGATTAAAATAGTAAATGATCTCAGAGCTAGTCCTAAAGTCCTAAATTAATTCATTCTTTAACTCAGTCACTAAATATTAACTGAGCACCACAAGATTCTGCGTACATCAGTAGATGAGAGTATAGCTTTCATGATGAGCTATTTTAGTATAGTAGTTCTAAAAAGGCACATTTACTTTGTAATAACCTTATAATAAACTACTGCACATTTTCCATATACCAGAGTGATAAAATTATAAGCTTTTGAACAATCACAACAACTTGTAGATTCCTACTGAGCACGGCATCATAATATTCAATAAATTGAAGCTATTACATTATTGTTATTGTTGTTCTTATTTTGGAGACATAGCATCTCAATGTCTTACAGCAAAAGTGGCTTCACAGCCTTTTCTGACCAAACCTCATTATACCCTCAGGGCTAGTCTTAAATTAATTCATCCCTTAACTCAGTCACTAGATATTAACTGAGTGCCTCCTTGGGGCCTGGCACTATTCTAGGCCCTGAAGATATAGCAGTCAGGAAAATAAAGTCCTGATATTCTAGAAATATCCTGCATTCTAGAGGGAGGGTCAGGCTTTAAACAAATAAACAGACATGTGTTTTATAGGTATAGAAAAATAAAGCTGATTAAGTAACTGAAAGTGGTTGCCATTCGTGCTAATTTAGACACATAGCCAGGGAAGACCTTCCTGACTAGGTGACATTCGAGCAGAGACTGGAATGACATGGCTAAATGAGGGATGAGATTTTAGGCATGGGAATAGCAGGTACAAAAGTCCTGAGGTGGGAGCTTGAGTTCTGTATCGTGGGGAAATAGCAAAGGGGCCTGGCCGGTTAGCACACAGTGAATGAGGGAGGGAACAATGAGAAGTAGGCAGGGGCCAGGTCAGGTAGGATCAGACAGGGCATGGATATAAGGACCTGACATTTACTTTGGTGAGATGGGAAGCCACTGGACAGCACTGAGCAGGAGAGTGTTATCCGACATGCTTTAAAGAATCACTCGGGCTGCCATGTCAAAAATCGACCATTAGACCTAATGAGAATAAAAGGTAACAGTCACTCAGTGGCTTGGAGGTGACCATGGTACTGAATGTCAACTGCAGTAATTGCTGGTATCTCTGTCCTCAGTCCTTACAGAAACCAAGGCAGAGTCATTTGAACCTACTCCGAAGGGATAAGCTTAAGGTAAGGCTACATGAAATGAAGCAGATATGTGAACTTAAAGCAAGAACAGAAACGTTTAACTTACACATGTTCCAAACCTCTGCCCTGGCAGAAGACAATCTAGGGCACCTCCAAGAATCCCAAACTCTCACCATCAACAAGGTGGTCGACAAGGAGATGCTGGCCAGACAACAGCATCTCAGAAATGGTCCAACCACAGGGTGAGCTAGTTATTATCTATTTGCCTCCACTTGGAGCCTGAGGAGAGAGTTGGAGAAGGAGGAATAGGAAAGGGCAGACAGAGACCACAGAGCAAGAGGGCTGAGTGATGAAAGGTAAAGTGGGTCCACAGGAAATTAACAGAGAGGAAACTAATATCACAGACCTACTAGGTGCCAGGAACTGTATATATGTGAGCTCTTTAACAGACACAACATCCTGTAAAGAAAAGGGGGCTCAAATACGTTCAACAACCTGCCCAAGGTCATGCAATTGATAACTAACAGAGAAGACATTTAAACCTAGGTCTTTTCTTTTTCTCCAACTCCTGTACTTTTTATGTAACATCTAGCTGTATTGATGGTGTTAGCACAGTGACAGTAGTAAGACTGTCCTAAATAAATGTGAAAACAAATCTTGGGCTATTCATTACCTAAGCTTTATAAGCAAGCTATCATCCCTGTGGCAGGATTGAGCTGCACTAGAGAAAAATATCAGTGCATATAATGAAGCATGATTCTAGTTTATGGTGCCCCAACCTGCTGCATCAGAGGGGTGGGCAATAGAGGAGAAAGTCTTTCCCCAAGCAGTGTCACCTGGAGCTGAAAAGTAGTGGGGGTGGGGGGGAGTGGGGGGAGGGAGCAGTTCCAGGTGAATATGTTTTTTATACCTCCATTGAATAAATATTTATTGAGCACCAACTATGCGCCAGGCCCAGGCACTAGGGTAATTTGGCAAAAATTCCTAAGTCCTGCTGGCATTCTTTCTGAAGCCACTCGATCCTCCTGACACATGACTGATCTCTTAATAAAAATACTGGAAGAAAGCCTCCCCTGTTAAATTATACAATAAACCTACTGCCTTTGGAATTTGGAAATTCACATTATATTAAAAGATGTGATATACATCATTGCCCTCTGTTTTCCAGTAGTCTTGCATCTTGTTCTCATTCTCTTAAGTCTGGTTATTATTAAGTAGAGAACATTCTCAGCACACTACAGCATATTAATTTCCATTGGCCAAATGTCAACTGGAATGACTATTTTTTATGTGTGGTTGGCATGTATGTCTGCAGAGGTTGCTAAAGTTTCCTGATGTGTTTGGACAAGCCTGGGTGTTGGGAGATGAGAAACTCATCACGGACCAGTGTTGTTGATCGGGCTCGTCACCTCTGGCTCCCCCATCTTCTCCAGACTTAAGATTTGGAGGCCGTCCAAGGCAACATTCTCTGTGGCCAGTACCCAATTCAGCCTCAAGTTATGCTGCTGAAATTTTACAGGGCAGAAGAGAGCACAGATTTATCCTGCAGACCATCACTGGACTATTAGACCAGGGTATACCCTGGGCATCAGGGACACTAATCCCGCCAGCCTGAGGAGAATTAAATCAGGTTGAGGTGGCCAAACTGCCAAACTAGGCAGCACCACATCCATCAGAGACCTCCCTGGGGCAAAGAGATACAGAAAACTTCACAATGCAGAACACCACAGAGTTGGGGGTAAACTATACTACATTAAAAGATGAAATCATAGCATTGAATTTTAAAGCTGGAACAGAGCTACGCCAACCCTTCATTTTACAGATGAGGAAATAGCCATCTAGAGAAAGTAGATGCTTTGCGTAAGACCTTCTGCTGTTAAATTGCAGAGCTAGGCCTGGATTCCAAGCCCTTAAAATCCCCAACTGCACACTCAGAGCCGCCCATCAGCAAACTCCTGGTGTTGTATTTTCCAGTGTTGTATTCTCAATGGATTATCAAAGAAACCCACTAATGTGTTAGCTGATAATGCATTTAGGGCTCTCGAAAAGAGCTTCTCTCTCTCCTTTTTAAAAAATAATTGCAAATCCATAGAAAAGTTGTGCATACAGTATAAAGAACTGTTTTTCCACCATTTGTGAGTAAATTGCTGACATGACATCCTAAACTTTGAAATACTTTAGTGTATATGTCCTGTATTATCTCCTGTGGTCTCCTAGATTATCAAATACAATCATTAAAATTAGGAAATTAACACTGATAATATTACCACCCTCTAATCCTCCAGTCCCATTCAAGTTTTCTCAGTTTTCCAAAAAGATCCTTTATAGCAGAAGAATCCAGCCCTGAATCATGCAATACATTTAGTTGTCATAGTGTCATTCAATGTGGAATGATTTCTCAACCTTTTTTTTTATTTTCATGACTTAACACTTTTGAAGGTTACAGTTTTTGTAGAATGTACTTTACTTTCTCTTTGTCCAATGTTTCCCAATGACTAGAGTCAAATTTTTAGACTTTCAGCAAGAATATTACATAAACGATGCTGTGTGTATCACATGGTTTTGATTTTTCTCATTTCTGATGATGTTAACATTGATTATGTAATTAAGGCTGTTTCTGCCAGGCTTCTTAACTGAGTAGTTGCCTTTATTTCCCTTCATAATTAAGAGTTTGTGAGGAGGTACTTAAGCCTATATAACTGTACCTTTCCTCATCAAATTTTCAATTTATTTACTCAGCTATTTATATCAGGATAAGTACATGGATTCCTATTTTATTCAAAGGGTTATAGTGTGTTACTATTGTTCTTTATTTTGATGCTTAAATTGTCCCAGAATTGGCCAGTGGGAGCCCCTTCAAGCTGAATTCTGTATCCTTTTAACATGTTGCCATCACTCTTTGAGCACTTCATTGCTTTCCAGAGCAAGATGTTGCAGGCTCATTTTGTAACTTTCCTGCCCCAGCTATAAGAGCAACCAAAGATCTGGGGATTTGGTGTGCTCATTACTATTGGATTGTTATTGCTCTCAGGAACCCTCACTGTACATGTTGGAACTGCACACACACACACACACACACACACCGACATTTATTTATGTATATCTCTTTCTATACTGAAAATCATGAGCTCACACTAACACCTCCAATTCTAATACAATACTTGTGAGTTCATTCTAGTTTTCTTATTTCCATTTATGGAATTTTCTTCACCAGGAGTGAAAAATCTGTCTCACATTATTCTTAATATATTTACATATTTTCTCAATCTCAATAGCTGCCACTGCTGTCCCCTGGCATGGTCACCCACTTCCCATGCTTAAGCTTTGATTCTCCATACCAGGACACTCTTCTGCAGGTCAGCCCTCCTTGCTTCACTTAGGTTTCAACACCCTGTGATGGTTAGGTTCATGTGTCAACTTGACCAGGAAATGGTGCCCAGTTGTTTGGTCAAGCAAGCACTGGCCTAATTATTACTGTGAGGACATTTCATGGACTTAAATCATCAGTAAGTTGATCGCATCTATAGCTGATTACATTTACAATCAACTGAGATTGGTTTCAACAATGAGAGATATCTCAGCCAATCAGTTGAAGGTCTTAAGAGGAGAAGTGATAAGTTCAGCAGTCAGAAGAGAGAATTCCATCTCTACTTCAGCCAGCCAGCTTCTTCCAGGAAATTCATTGAAAATCTTTATCAGAGTTCCCAGCTTGCAACCCGCCCTATGGAATTTGGACTTGTGTATCCTCAAATTCACGTGAGATAATTTTATAAAATCTCATATTATTTACAGATATCTCCTGTTGGTTCTATTTCCATAGATAACCCTGACTAATATAGATTTAATACTGGAGTGGTAGTTGAGAAACAGAATCTTAAGGATGAGATTTCTGAATTAGTTCTGGGGTTTGGGGCATTGGTCCTCTATTCTGATTAGATTCAAAGATACTAATGACTCTATTTCCAGTAATCAAGATGGCACTGATAGTGCATGGTGTAAGTTGGCAATAGAGATACGCAATATATCACCACTGGATATGGCTACTCAAATGCTTATAAGAGGCCAGGCTCTGGGTGAGAGTGATTTTTGACATGATAGAGTCTTAGGGAGTTAAAAGACATAAAGATGTTGGCTGATTTTTCCTAAATACACTGGATACAGGTATAAAGAAAAGGGATGAGCTGGAAGGTTTCAAATATGCTACTTAAGTGCCACATGAAGGACATGAAAGTTTCTATGTGTGCCCTGAAAGAAAGTATTTTGTGTAGTCGCAGACTTGAGAGTTCTGAAAACCAGACACAGAGTCTCATTGTGCAAGTGGCTGAATTACAACATAATTTCCTGACCTTGTAAGGTGTCTGCTGTTAAAATGAGGGCATTTATTGGAAAGGAATCGGATGCTGAAAATTGGAATGGAGACATATGGGTTGATAATGATGGCAGTGGGGGCACTGAAATCCTAAATTCTGCTGGTCTTTGCCAGATAAACCTTTATTGGTCTGCCCTGAGGAATGAGCCACCCAACCTTTAGTCTGACCCGGAATCTGCTATTTTACCTCCACCTAAAGAGATTAATATTACTGTGCCTGATAAACCTGTAACCACTGGCCCTGAGGAAGCATCCCTCACTCCTCTGTCTGAAGAGATTAATCCTGTTTCACCAGATGAAACTGCAACAGAATGCCCTCAGGTAATTGGCTTGCAAGACACTTCTAATTCTTCTCATGACCCACTCTGACCACCCTTCATTTATTCCAGACTTATAACAAGAGTGGAGTCCCAACAGGCCCCCCAAAATGAGGTATAAAGTGTGAACCATGAGGAGGTACACTACACTCCAAAAGAACTGCATGAGTTTTTCAATTTATATAGACAGAAATCAGGGGAATATGTGTGGGAATGGATATTAAGTTTGTGGGATAATAATGGAAGGAATATAAAGTTGGATCAAGCTGAATTTATTGATAAAAGTAGACATTCTACATTCAGTAATGTAGCTTGAGGGGTAAGAAAGGGCTCTAACAGTTTTTTGGGTGGCTGGCTGAAAAAGGTATCCAACATTACCTGAGGTTGAAATGCCAGAACTGCCATGATATAATGGAGATGAAGAGATCCAAAGACTTAAAGAGTTCAGAATGTAAGAGTGGATTTATCATGTAAGAGGAAACACCTTTCAGCAGGACTGTGAGGAATAAATTTGTGAAACTAGCTCCATCTTCCCTGAAGAACTCTGTGGTGGCTCTTCTCTGTAAATCAGATACTACTGTGGAAACTGCTGTCACTGATAGGATCCCAGGTTGGCAGAAGCCCAGTGACAGCACTTAATCGACAAAGACAAGGTGGGCGTGGCTACCACAATGGACAGCAGACTCAAAGCAGCAATTAAAATAGGCTGACTTGCAGAGATATAAGGCATTGGCTAGTAGATCATGGGGTACCTATAAGTAAAATAGATGGGCAGTCTACTAAATTCCTACTTGAACTGTATAAGCAGAAGAGTTCTAGGTCAAGTGAACAAAACCCTAACTTGAATTACAAAAACAGAGTCATGGCCTCTTAATCAATTCCCAGGCTTGAGACAGTTCACAGACCCAAAGCACCTTGAATGAGGGGAAGTCTGTGTCTGCTTGGGGAAGGATCCTGTTACACTGCCAAAACTTTATATTGTTAATCTTCCTCCCAATCTTCCCCAAAGGAATCTATGGCCTTTTACCATGATAACTGTGCATTGGGGAAAGGAAATGATCAGACATCTCAGGGATTATTAGACACTGACTCAGAAGTGACATTAATTTCAGAAGACCCAAAACATTACTGTGGCCCACCAGTCAGAGTTGGAGCTTATAGAGATCAGGTGATAGATGGAGCTTTAGCTCAGGTCCATCTCACAGGTGGGTTAGTGCATTCCTGGGCCCATTTGGTGGTTATTCCCCCAATTCTGGAACACATAATTGAAACAGACCTCCTCAGCAACAGGCAGAATCCCCACATTGGTTCCCTGACTAGTAGAGTGAGGGTTATTATGGTAGGAAAGGCCAAGTAGATGCCACTAGAACTTCTCCTACCTAGCAAAAATAGTAAATCAAAAGCAATACCAGATTCCTGGAGGGGTTGTAGAGATCAGTACCACCATCAAATACTTAGAGGTTGTAAGGGTGAAAATTCTTACCACATGCCCATTCAAGTCTCCTATTTAGCCTGCACAGAAAACAGATGGATCTTGGAAGATGACAGTGGATTATCATAAACTTAACTAGATGGTGACTCCAATAACAGCTGCTGTTCCAGATGTGGTATCATTGCTTGAGCAAATCAACATATCCCCTGGTACCTGGTATGAAACTATTAATCGGGAAAATGTGTTTTTCTTAATTGCTGTTAGTAAAGACCACAAAAAACAGTTGGCTTTCAGCTGGCAAGGCCAACAATATACCTTCACTGTCCTACCTCAGGAGTATATCAACTCTCCAGCCCTGTCATACTGGTCCATTATATTGATGATATCATGCTAATTGGACCTACTGAGCAAGAAGTAGCAAAGATTCTAGACTTATTAGTAAGGCATTTGCTTGTCAGAGGATGGACGATAAATCCAACAAAAATACAGGGTCCTTCCACCTCACTGAAATTTCTAGGTGTCCAGTGGTATGGGGCATGTCAAGATATCCCTTCCAAGGTAAAGGTTAAACTGTTACATCTGGCCCCTCCTATGCCAAAAAAAGAGGCACAATGCCTAGTTGACCTCTCTGGATTGTGGAAACAACATATTTCTCATTTGGGTGTGCTACTCTGGCACATTTACTGAGTGACCCAAAAAGCTAGTTTTGAGTGGGGACTGGAACAAGAGAAGGCTCTGTGACAGGTCCAGGATGCTATGCAAACAACTTTGCCACTTTGGCCATTTGATCCAGTAGATCCAATGGTGCTGGAAAAATTAGTGGTAAATAAAGATGTCTGGAACTTTTGGCAGGCCTCTATAGTACAATCACAATGCAGACCTTTAGGATTTTGGAGCAAATCCTTGCCATCCTCTACAGATAACTAGTCTCCTTTTCAGAAACAGCTTTTGGCCTGCTACTGGGCCTTAGTACAGACTGAGTGCTTAACCATGGGCCACCAAGTTACCACGAGACCTGAGTTGCCTATCATGACCTAGGTGTTGTCTGACAGGCCATAAAGTTTGATGTGCACAGCTGCATTCCATCCTAAAATGGAAGTGGTAATACACGAGATAGGGCTTAAGTGGGTCCTGAAGGCATGAGTAAGTTACAAGAGGAAGTGGCCTAAATGCCCATGGTCCCCACTCTTGCCACATTACCTTCTCTTTCCTAGCCTACAACTATGTTCTCTTGGGGGAGTTCCTTACAATCAGTTGACTGAGAAAGAGAAAACATGGGCCTGGTTTACAGATGGTTCTGCATGATATGCAGGTACCACCCGAAAGTGGACACCTACATCACTGTAGCCCCTTTCTGGGGCATCCATGAAGGACAGTGATGAGTGGAAATCCTCCCAGTGGGCAGAACTTTAAGCAGTGCACCTGGTTGTTCATTTTTCTTGGAAGGAGGAATGGCTGGAGGTGCGTTTATATACTGATTCATGGGTTTTTGCCAATTGTTTGGCTGGATGGTCAGGTAATTGGAAGGAACATGATTAGAAAATTGTTGACAAAGAGGTCTGGGGAAGAGATATGTGGATAGACCTTTCAGAGTGGGCAAAAAACATGAAGATATTTATGTCCCACATGAATACTCACCAGAGGGTGACTTCAGCAGAGGAATATTTTAATAATCAAGTGGATAAGAAGACCTATTCTGGCGATACCAGTCAGCCTCTTTCCCCAGCCACTCTTGTCATTGCACAATGGGCTGATGAACAAAGTGGTCATGGTTGTAGGGATGGAGGTTATGTATGGGCTCAGTAACATGGACTTCTACTCCCCAAGTCCAACCTGGCTATAGCCACTGCTGAGTGCCCAATCTGCCAGCAGCAGAGACCAACACTCAGCCCCAGATATGGCACCATTCCCCGGGGCAATCAGCCTGTGACCTGTTGGCAGGTTGATTACATTTGACCACCTTTATCATGGAAGAGGTAGTAATTTGTTCTAACTGGAATAGACATATATTCTGCATATGGGTTTGCCTTCTTGGTATGCAATGTTTCTGCCAAACTCCCATCCATGGACTAACAGAAAACTTTATCTGCCATCATGGTATTCCACACAGCATTGGTTCTGATCAAGGAGCATATTTCATAGCAAATTATGTGCAGAAATGAGCACACATGCTCAAAGAATTCACTGGTCTTATCATGTTCCCCATCATCCTGAAGCAGCTGGATTGATGAAATGGTGGAATGGCCTTTTGAAGACTCAATTATGGTGCCAACCAGATGACAATACCTTGAGGGGCTGGAGTAACATTCTCCAGGAGGCTGTGCATGCTCTAAATCAGATTCCACTCTATGTTGCTGTTTCTCCCACAGCCAGGATTCATAGCCTGGGAATCAAGGGGTGGAAATGGAATGGCATCACTCACTATTACCCCTAGTGATCCACTAGAAAATTTTTTTCTTCCTGTCCCTGCAAAATTAAGCTCTACAAGTGGACAGGTCTAAGTTCCAAAAGGAGGAGCACTTCCACCAGGAGATACAGCAATGATTTCCATTGAACTGGAAGTTAAGACTGTCATCTGGCAACTTTGGGCTTTCTTGCCTCTGAATGAAAAAGAAGGGAATTACTGTACTGACTGGAGTGATTGATTCTGACTATCAAGAGGGAAATAAGACTGAAACTACACAATGGAGATAAAGATGTTTGCCTAGAATGCAGGCCATCCCCTAGGGTGTCTCTTAGTACTACCATGCCCTGTGATTAAAGTCAATGGAAAAGTGCAACAACTCAATCCAGGAAGGACTACCAGTGGCCCAGAATCTTCAGGAATGAAGGTTTGGGTCACCCAACTGGCAAAGAACCATGGCCAGCTGAGGTGCTTGAGGAGGGTAATGGGAACATGGAAAGGGTAGAGGAAAAAGGTGGTGATAAATATGAACTATAACCATGTGACCAGTTACAGAAACAAGGACTATAATGGCTATGAATATTTCTTTCTTTTTGGGCCTTGTCCCTGGCTCGGCCCACGTCTGAATGATCTGGCTGGTCAGTGCCGTCTCCAGCAGCACATACTCACCAAGCCCATTGAAGGAGAAGTTGGCACCGTGGAATGTAAGGAAGTGTGAGTCCCCGAAGGTGGAGGCCAGGAGCTGGGGCTGGTAGCTGCAGCAGTCGCTGGAGCGCCGCTGGCAAATGTAGCAGGAATGCTTGGTAGAGGCTGAGGACATTCTAAATCCAGTGGGAGAGGCCAGGCATGCAGGGCAGTGCTAGAAGTGGGGGTGCACCCCAGCCATACCCGTCATCCGGGATGCTGTGGCTTGTCAAGTTGGCTGTCAGTAACTGGGTGCCCACTGCTGTGTAGCATTACTGCTGGCCCAAGACATAGTAGCAAGGGCTGGCCTGCATGGAGCACATGCAGTACATGGCCCTGTTATTTTTTATTTAGAGATTAGGTATGGTTTAAGATGATGTGTATGGCTGACAAGTTGACAAGGGCTGGACTGTGATGGTTAGGCTTATGTGTCAACTTGTCCAGGTAATGGTGCCCAGTTGTTTAGTCAAAGAAGCACTGCCTGATTGTTACTGTGAGGACACTTCATGGACTTAAATCATCAGTAAGTTGATTGCATCTATGGCTGATTACATCTACAATCAACTGAGGAGACTGGCTTCTACAATGAGAGATGTCTTAGCCAATCATTTGAAGGCTTTAAAAGGAGAAGTTCAGCAGTCAGAAGAGAATTTCCAGCTTTATTTCAGCCAGCCAGCTTTTCCTGTGGAATTCATTGAAAACTTTCATCAGAACTCCCATCTTGCAGCCTGTCCTATGGAATTTGGACTTATGCATCCCCACAGTAGCAAGACAGTTTTATAAAATCTCATAATATTTACAGATATCTCCTGTTGGTTCATTTCCCCTAGAGAACCCTGACTAATATAGGAATCTTCTCATCCATCAACTGAGGTCTCAAAGGCCAGAACTGAGGATTTCAGAAGTCAGAAAGGAAATTCAGACTCAAATTCAGTATTGGCTATTGCTGGAATTTCTAGCCCACCATCTTCCTCAGGGGAATTTGGATTAAAAACTTAGCCATGCCTGGAGAGCTCTGCCACATTCTCCAAGGGAGCAGCAACAGTCCCCCGAGAGCAGGGGCAGTGTCTGGCAAGGGAGGATGGTCCACTAATGGGTTCTTGTTATTAATGACTAGCCTTACAAGTCTTTGCTCTTGTAATTGAAACTTAGCCTACTGTTATGGGGTGCCTCCTTATTGCTCAAATGTGGCCTCTCTCTAAGCCAAACTCAGCATATGAATGCATTACCTTCCCCCCAGTGTGGGATATGAGTTCCGGGGATGAGCCTCCCTGGTAACGAGGGATTAATACCAAGTGCCAACTGGCAATACGACTGGAAAAGACCTTGAATAAAAGGGGGAAAAGGTAAAGACAAATGAGTTCATATGGCTAAGAGACTTCAAAGACAGTCAGGAGGTCATCCCATAGGTAACGCTTACGCACACCTCAGTAGGATCTCATAGAACACCAAAGTGGATATCATCCCACACAGAGGGGCTCCTGAGGGCTCTGGAGACACCCAGGTCCTATATAAGGGGAGATAGCTTCAGAGATTGATGCCTTATCAGTGGACTATACTTTGGAATCTGTGCTCCTGAGAGTGACAGAGTTGGACTCAAATAAGTCCTCCCTGCACATGGTCTATCAGTCCCTTCTATTCAAACCTACATGTGGTGTTGGAGTTTGTAGGTGTACTTCCAGAGACTGGAGCCTTCGGCCTGCCCATGTGCCAGTTATGCCTGGAAGCTTGGTGGAGCTGCAACTCCTGCTCTACAGCTCAATGGACTCACCCAAGTCACTTGACAAGATGATGATGGACAACAGACATCCCAGGGAATGGAGAGAGTCTGCAGCTGCAGGCAGGATAATCCCATCCATCTTATCCATGGGATATAAGCCCCCTCTCACTTGGAGGTGGAGTGGACATCACCATCCCAAACTCCTCAGGATTGGGGAAAGAGCTATGGACTAGAGTAGACTTACTGGTATTCTGTTGCAGACATATTGTGATTCAAGCAATGGAAGAAATTACAACAGTGAGGTGGAGCCAGTGGCCACTGGATGATTTCAGGGCAGGGAAGGGAAAAGCAGTTGTAATACAGGGGCTTTTTCAGGACTTGGGTATTATCCTGAGTGACATTACAATGACAGATATAGGCCATTTTACATCAACATATAACATGCAGAACTGTGTGGGAGAGAGTGTGGTCTACAAGGTGAACGATGTTCCATGCTTAGTGGCAAAGCCCCAGGATATGTATATCCATTGCAGGTGATGTGCCACACAAATGAAAGATGTTTATGTGGGAGGTTATGGGAGGTGTGGGAGGTGGGGAACATGGGAATCCCTGTAATTTTTGTGTAACATTTATGTAATCTAAGCATCTTTTAAAATATAAAAAAATAAGTAAACAAAACAAAAAACTTAGCCATCATCTTTACTGGAGTTTTCAAACTGTAGCTTGCCCTACAGAGTTCACTCTTGCCAGACCCCAATGGTCATAGTGAAACTATATTTATATATACATATATCCTGCTGGTTCTGCTTGAGAACCATGACTAATAATACAAACCCTACCCTGGGTCATGTGCCACCTGTGTGGACACTTTGCTCTCCCAGGTTGGGGAGGGTCACCAAGGCTCCCTTTCACCCCCCAAAATACCTGCTGTACTTGGTCCCTCCTAAAGGATTTGTGGAGATTGTTTAGGAGGGGAAACAAAGGGAAAAGAGGAAAAGAAAAGATGAAGCCCTCTTCTCTCATTTGTCCACATGGCCAAGTCCCATACCCTTCAAGCCTCACATTACTCCCATGACTTTTGTGGTACTCCATCACCTTTTTAATATAAACAATGACATGAATTGCTTCATGTTATGATCATTGGTGCCCACATCTGCTTTTTTCACTAGCCATGAGCTACTTGAGGCTAGGGTTATGGTCTATTCATATTTTATACTCAGGAACCAGCATAATGCTTGCCATAGAGTAGGAGCCCAATATATATTTGTTGAATAAATGAATGATTACTTAAATTAATGGGTGAACACTTAAATTATAACCACCTCTTCATTCCTTAGAAGTATTTCCCTTTTAACTGATGTTTCTTAAAGATTAAATGTTTTCTAGAGCCAAATGAATAAATATCTAATATGGTATGATAAATGGCAGTAGTGATATTTTTAGGCAGTTATTCGGGTCCTGCTGGCCCTTTCAAATCACTTAGTTAGAAGCTGTCTCCCTGCCTTCTTGAGGGGCTAGCCATGTAATAAAAATATTATTTTATTACATGTTTACAATGCTTGAGGCACTTACCTACAAGATGCTATGTCAGGCACTTTATGTTTATTCTTTTCCACCTGCCCATGAGTTACCTGACCTTCCAGGTCTAGGTCAGCCCTCATGTCATCCTTGAATCTTTGTTCAATGATTCTAGTCCCTATGGACTCCCATTCTCAGAATTTCTATTGCACTTATAGTCAGTACCACAAAGCCAGCCCAACAACTTTATTTAAGTTATCACTCAAGGTAGGCTCTGAATTCCTTGAAAGGGTGACCAGGACTTTTACTTTCTTGTTATCTCCTACAATGTCTAAAAAATATTAGGTGATTAATAAGGATTTGATTGATTGGTTCATTATTAATATCTGCTAAATGGCAAGAGTGGTCTTAGTAGTCAGTGTCCCTCAACCTGTTACTTTAATAAATGCTCATGAAAATACTCGTTTACAGAAACTAAAATGGCTATAAAGAACCAACCAGTATAAGAGTTAATCTATGAATGCTCAAAGGAACCAGATATCAGCCTCAAAATAACACATGAAAGTCATTCAGAAACAGAAAACTGAAGGAGGGCTTTCCTCTGCACATCAAAAAAATAAAGAATGGTCAGTTATGGAGCCACTAAACAATGAAACAGAGTGAGAAAACTGCAGAACTCAATTCATTATTAGAAGACAATCCAGAAAACAAAGTCAGATTTATAAAACCCTTACTGAAGATTCATTACATGCCAGGTACCACAAGAAGCATTCAAATAATGAGATGTTATCTCATTTAATCACATATAATCCTTACCTATTCATCATGAAAATGTGTCACTAACCGATTTTAAGATGAGGAAACTGAGGCTCAAAGATGACAGGTGGTTTATTCAGTTTAATTAATTCGAGCAAGCAGGATTGTCTTCTATAGGCCAAGCAGTGTGCTAAACTCCGAGAAGATTCCATGATATAAATAAGAACTATCTTCTGTAGAGAAAAAAAAAAAAGACAATTTCAAGGTATTATAATTAGTGGTTATAATTAACCACTAAACATATGGCCTCCATGGCATAGAGAATGGAGAAGAGCACGCAACAGTTAACCTCACCTGGGAGGCATAAAGTAGGTGCCACAAATGAGGCAGCATTAGAACCGGGCTTTGAAAAATAAGTACAAGTTCTATTAAGAACAAAAGGTGGGAAAAGGTATTTCTGGTGGGAATAGCAAAGGCAAAGAGGTACAAAGAGCAGAGAATCCAGACTGGATGCAGTATTGCCCCCAAAGAAGAATGTGGCACAAGAAGAGGCTGGGAAAGCATCCCAGGGCCATGGTGGTTCTGCCAGGGAGCACGGACTTGATTCTGGAAACAATGGAGAGGTACTGGATCTTTTGAGGAATCTCAAATCAGTCTATATTTTTGGAATATCGTTTGCACAAATGTGGGAATGTTGTAGAGAGCCAGGGCTAGAGAGGCAACAGTAATACAGAAGCATGCAATGATGACCAAATAAGGAAAAAAGGCAATGGCAGAGCAGGGTTCTTGCCCCCAGACTCCTGATCCCCTTAACCTTCCTTATTCTCTCTCTTTTCCATAGTACCTATCAATCTTATAATTCTAATGTTCTGTATAATTTAATTTTATGATTTTTATTGTTTATTGTCTGTCTTTCCCCACTATAATGTAAACTTCATAAGGAAATAATGTTTGGTTTGTTCGTTGATTATCCTAAACACCTAGAAGAGTGCCTAAGACTTAGTAGATATATAATAAATACTGTTGAGTGAATTAAAGAATATATGCATACATGGCATATTCCTAGCAGTGCTTCAAATTAGGCAAAGATATGGCATAAACTAGAGACAATATCAAAGGCTTTTAGAGATAAAATTTTCTCCATTAAATAATTTCTATATGTAACTAAGGAGGAATAACTAGAAAAAGGTTTCCATGATTAGTAATTAGCATAACAAGCAAGTCAAGGAGACCATACTTTTTACATGTACTAAAACCTACGTTGGTGCTGAATATACATGTAGATTTGGAAGGGGATAGATGACAAGGAGAGATGCTTTAGTTGTGGGGATTGAGACATGACAGAAGCCTGTGACAAGATTTGATTATCAATATTTGTTACTTTATGCGTACCAGGCACCATAACAAATTTCTTACATATTTTTATTTTAATTGAATAGCACCTCAGCTCTGAAAGGTATTGTTATTTCTGATTAGCAAATGAGGGAACTGAGACTCAGAAAGGTAAGTGCTTGCCCTATTATATAGTTTGAACAAGTTTATCTGATTCCCATGCCTGTGTGCTTTCTACTATGCCAAGAAAATTATAACAATAACAAGGAGAACAAGACTTTAAGCATTTACTTTGGGCCAGACAAGGTGCTAATCGCTTTACAACAACCCTATAAGATGATTGACATTAGTTTACTCATTCTACAGATGAGGAAACTTAACACGAAGGGTTGCAGTAAACTGTTCAAGATCACATGGCTAGCAGGTTCTAAAACTGGGACTCAGACCCAGGCCCAGTGGATCTACAGCACATGCCTATAACCACTACATTGTATTGTCACACAGGAAACAATGATATTCCCTGATGAAACAGAGTGGGGCTTTGCTAATTTTGGAAAAAGAAAATTAGTACAAGATAGGTTTCCACAAGGCAAGTGCAAAGCAAGACACATTTAGCAAATTAATGCAGTAGTTTGAAGGGTAGTTTGAGCAGATGCCATGTGGAAGTTACCAGAGAAAACAACCGTTCTTGAAGCCAAATGGTATTTTGAGAGCATGAAGCAAATGTAATTATAAGATTTTTAACCATAAAAACAAATCCATATACATAAACACTTAGCTAGATTGAGAATAGTGCATATTGCTGGAAATATTACATTAAACATGTCTTTTACTAATTAATAAGGTATTGGTCATCATGAAATTACAAGTGCTCAAATGCAGTGATTAGATTGGGATTTGAAGTACGGTGATTGATGTTAATGTTTACATAGTAATATGAATCTTCCCACTCACTTCTCCCAGTGGGATTCCTGTGCGGCCAAGACAGACACAGAGAATGTTACAACTGTGACTGTCTAGGATGCCTCAACTCAGAGAATTAAGACAGGAACTGTTCAAGAAATGGAAGTCTGAAGGGAGCTGAAAATCAGTCACTGAAACCAGGGCGCCACGGCAGAGATCAACGATTACCTACAACGGATGCTGTGGTTTTCACGTTAGCCATCTTGCTTTCTTGCTTTTATCTGCAGAATGGGATTTATGATGGATCAGCAAAATCTAAAGGACCAGGTGGCAAAGGAAAAGAACTTAAGCGTTCACACAGAACTTCCATATATATTAATTATCCTACTAGACAATAAATAATTCAAAGGCTGTAAGTAGAGCTTGTCCAACTTTGTTACCCTCTGCTCCCATTGGGGAGCTAACAAGTTGTTCAGCAAATACGTGTTGACTAAAGAATGAGTGTCCTCATTGATCAACAGATCTGTGATGATTCTTTTACTTTGAGGTATAGTCTGAGCACATCAAGGGATTAAGACTAAAGAGAATACCTATTTAAATAATAAAGCAGCCCTAACTACCTATATGTAGCCCAAGGGACCTTTTCTACTATATTAAGAGCTGATTAAAAGAAGCAAATTTTGTTAGTGTGACATGAAGTAAGTTGGGTTTTCACGTTAGCCATCTTGCTTTCCCACAGCATGTATATAGCAGATGCTCAATGTATGTTTGCACATGGCAGTGTCAAAAGAGTATGGCACATTTCAACTGATCATTATGGGAACTAAAAGCACAGAGAGGTATACTTGCTCCAGTTGAATAATGAAGAGCAATCTTTTCAGTTCAACAGTGAAGGTCACAATCTTTTCCCGCACAGTCCAGCCTGCTTATTTTGAGGAGTGGAAACAACATGTTTTTCTCATTCTATTGTATTTATTTCACCAACATCTTTGCCATTGTCCTGAATACCATGCTTAGATGGAAATGTGTACCTTTCTGTATTATATAAAAATTTCTTAAACTAGAAACAGTGATGAGTCGAAAATGAAAGAGCAGAGAAATACTTGACAGAGTAAAATCCAGCAAACCTACTTTGTAACTTGCATTTTGCTTGTCATTTGCAAATTGGCATTGAGAAAATTATAAGTTAAAAATATCTAGCACATACGTGATACATAGTTGGCACTTGATAAATGTTCACTGAATTAATCAATCCTGGCTTTAGCACAACAGAGCAAGATGTGGACATTCAACACTATTGTTGAAACATCTTCAACTCTGTGCTCACCTGTCTTCTGTTACACCATGCTTTGTTGATTATCCCTCTCTACCCTTTCTACCCACTTTGTATCCCCCAGAGGACTGAGTTTAGCTCATTGTTCCTCTTACTCCACGCACTCCACCTTGCGTGCTAATCATGTTCCTGGCCTTGACCATAGCCTACCGGATAATGATTCCCTCCTGGACCCTTCCCCAGCATTTCTTCTTCAGCACATTCCCTTCATCACCCTTTCCCTCTACCTTCTCTACTGCTGTCCTTCTCTGGGTCCTCTCAATTCTCTTTGACTATTTCAGTGTCTCATCTTCTACCTTTTGCCTTTCTTAAATCAATTCTTCCTGGCTGCCACACTTAAACTAAACCATATAGTCACTCACTTCATGACCTGTAATGCTCCCTCCCATCACTGCCTTATAGAATCAAGTTCCAACTCTTTAGGATGGCAAACAAGTGTCCATGATATGTCCTTCCTTACTTCTCACCCTCATCTCCCCTAGTCTTTACCTTGCTCTTTAATTACTAGAAATTCAAACTGCTTGTTGTTACCCACACACCCCATGCTGTTTCTTGCCGACCAGCCCTTGTCTTCACTGTTACCCTAAGTGAACACACAGTTCCAGTAGCGTCTCCACCAAGAAGTCCTTCCTGAGCTCTTCTCCAGCCCCTTTTAGACTGGGTCAGGTTCCCATTGTCAAGTGTTATCCTGTATGATAGACATCTAGATCACTGAATTTACCATACTGCATTAAAACAAGCTGTTGACAAGTCTGCCTCCTCCAACAGAATCTGCACTGAGAGAAGAATAAAGCCATATTTTATTCGGCTTTGAGTATTCAGCCCATGACATGGTACTTGGCACAGAGAGCAAACTAAAAAAGTATTTTTTGAATAAAATTGAACTGATGGTTGTAGATATGTGAATCACTTACCATCTCAACAATATCACACAGCCAGTTATTACATTTCCTAAATTTCTCTGGGAAAGAAGCTTGCCCTACTCAATGCCATTCAGAGGCATGACTGCTTCACTGATCAGTCTGGGCCTTATCAATGGACAGCAAATCATGAGAAGAGTGCCATTTCCCTCAGCTGGGAAGGTTTTGAGGTACTAAAATAACACTAGAATCCTAACCACTTGACCTACAGCATTTAGCATCACAGCACCTATTGTTATGAATGTGTCGTCTCATTAAGCGTACTTAGAGTAATAGTGTCACAGACCAGGAAACAAGTCTGCCACAGGTAGGTTTCCAGTAACTTCATGGAATTTCCATTTCTCTGTCTTTACACTTGTGCAGAAATAAATTGCCAATTTTGTTGATGCAAGCATATTCTCAAACAACTTGAAACTATTCCAAACACAAATGGCCACGAGAGAGAAAGAGATGAAATATGGCTTGTGGAAAGTAAATTCTTGATTATGTTGAAATTAAAGGGTATATGCTTTGTTGCACTTTTAAGAATTACAGATAAAAGGCCCGGCAGTGTTTTACTCCTATGTCAAACAAAGAGCTGGAAATTTACTGTACAAAATAAACAGATGAAGAAAAATGGAAAGGTAGTATCTCTGCTTTTTAACTATCTTCCTCAAGGGTCATCATGAAGAGAAAAGTAATAATTATAGCAAGGATTCTCTTGCCTCTTGGAAAGCTTTATAGGTCAGTTGTTTACTGCTAACTTTTGGTGAAAGACTAGTTTAGGTATATCAAAAATTTTATGGCCTGTGTGGGAGCCATTACATATGGAAGCTGACCTGTTACTTATAAGGAGGCCAGAGACTGGTAGTCAAGAAAAATGATGTTACTATTGCAAAGACAAAGAACAAAATTGTCCCAGGAGATCATTTTGAGTAATCAAGGCCCTTGCTTTCTGCCACCTCTATGTACAGGGACAGTATGTGTAGTGACCCTATTGAAAGAAAGGGAAAAAAAGGTAAGAAACTCTACCTTGAGAATTGGTGAATGGATGTATGTTTTGGGGGGTTTGAAATAAGTCACAGCTAGTATCTCTTGCTCGCTTTGAGGGTACTAAATGGATATGAAATAAAACTCAAAACAGCTGCTTCTATAGCTAAGGAGGGGCTGGCATTTGGCTATCTGTTGGACTCACCAATGGTGGTAAAAGTGTTAAGATCCATGTTGCTTAATCTCTTCTTCATAACAGTACTCATGTCTGATATTTCATTTCTTTTTCCCACTGCCACCAGCCTAGTCCAAGACATTATCATGTCAGACCTGGGATACAGTCTCCTAATTGGGCCTCCTACCTAAAACCTCTCCTCTTTCCTACCTCTTCTTCAGACATTTGCCATAGTTGTTTTCTTGAATACCATTTTGGTAGCACAAACTTCCATCTGTTTCCATTCTTATCAGGAACTGTTCCTTCCCTACTCCAAACATGTGTTTTGGAGTGATGAAAGGATGCTGCTAATTACAAATATCCCCTCATAGAAAGACAGGTAAGCACCTGCCCTAAAGAGGACCCATCATGGCACCCCAGTTCCCTGGCTACAGTTAGGGCATATGTGCAAACTTTTCACTGATAGGGAATCAGTAACATTTGGCGACTTCTGCACAGGTGGATTTTCTATGACACTAAAGAAATGTAAACTTCAAGGTTCCGCACTAGCACAGACTCCTGGGAATGGGAGCATGCTGGGAGTAGTAGAGTGTTCTGGTGGGGATGGGGAGAAGTCAGCTTGCAATCAAGAATATTTCTTAAAAAAAAAAAAAAAAGAATATTTCTATGTAGCATTTCTGGTAAATTCCGTTAAAAGATCTCAAACAAAAGAGATGAATCGACAAGGCTCCAGAAATGAGGTGAGACTTTTCTTTCTCACTCTAAATAACTTTTTGTTATGCATCTAATTTTACTTTTATAATTTTGTATTCTTTTTTTCAAAGAAGTCTCCCCCACCCACCGGCACCACTGATTAAATAAGCTGCAGGTTCCTTGGCTACTGTTCCAGAGCAAAGATCTATGTATGTCACTCTCTGCAATTTCCTCTAGGTTATGTCCCATTTCCAGCCTCATTTCTCACAACCCTCCTGACCACATGTATCTGAGGCTCTAGAAACTCTCACCTACAAATCACTACTCCAATGGCCTGTATTTTCCAGCTTTGCTGCCTTTGTCCATCTTTTCTGCCTTGGAGCATATTTTGCCCATCTGGATCAGCCAAAGACCCATCCTTTGGACCCTGCTAAAATGCCACCTCCTCCACAAGGTCCACCTAAATAAATTTTCTGAATTTTCTTACTTCACTGGCTTTCCATGCTCCTTATAGGAATCAAATAAATTGTTTAATGAAATTAAATTGAATTAGGATACTCATCACAATATACCTTGTATTAGTTACCTGCATGTGAGTTTACCTTCTTTAGGAACTCATGGAGGTCCAGACTCGATTTGCTTCAGTTTATATCTCTACAGCTCCTAGCATTGCTTTGAACATAGTGAGACCTCAATAAATAATTGAATCGAACAGATATACTCATTAAATGATTGTTGATTGACTAAAAGGTGAGGATTTCTATTTCGGCAGATATTTTCTAAGCTCAGAGTCCTAGTATATTGCCAAAGAGACAACTATTTCCATTTCTCATTTCCCTCTTTTAGCACAAGGAAACACGGTGGGGAAATAGGTGCTACAGCCTTATACTCTCTGGAGCAGGAATTTAAGTCATGTTCAAATTACTTCCCTTCCCTTTACCCAGCTAACAATTATAGCTCATTATGCTATCTCTATGAGTCCCCGCTGGGACTAGCTGTTGGTTTGCAATATCCCCTGGCAATCAACATCTTATGCACTCACAACTTTCACTAAACAAACTTTGCTTGAGGGTATGTGAAGAAAGGCATAGTTGGGGAACCTAAAGGGTGGGTAGGTAAAGTAAAGCCACAATTCCTAACTCTCTGTTTAGGGAATAAAAACCATTTAATAAATAACAGGCCCAACCAGGATTCATAATTGTTCATCTACTGCTACTCAAGGCACATGAGGGGAAAATAACAAATATTGTAAATTGCACACTGGACTGGAATACCCAGTTCAGATTCAAAGCATATCACTTGGGGTTATCTGAGGTGATTTGTTAACCATCTTTATAGGTTTGTTTGGAAGGAAAAAAGTTCTTCAGGCAATTTTGAAGTACAGATCTATACGGCAGGGCTTTTCCTGCATTGAATAGACCTTTTATAAGGATGCTGTCTACATCAGACTATTTCCTTTTGAAGTTGGTATTTGAGATTTGTTCCTTTCTTGCATTCAGGTTGGCAACATGAGGAAGGCTTTTTGCTTTCCTACCCAACTTAAGGTATCTCACTTAGAGATGCAGGGAGAGTAATTCAGGCAGGCAGAGGAGTAAGTAGAATCCACAGGCAGAAAGAAAAAAAGGATTCCATTTTGGACTCGACCTCTACCTGGCCCAGGAAGATTGAGTTTGCTATCAGTGTCTCAACAAGCTCCCAGGGGTTAGTGAGCTCTCTTATTTGAGGCTCCCCATTGTCATGAGGTAAAGAATTTATTAGTGAGGAATTTCAATTTTAGACCTTAAAATTGTCTTACTTGGCCTCAAGCTCTGTTCATGCCATGTATTGTAATACACTTCCTATAACCATTGGAACATTTTTCCACCCCCTGAGCCTTTCCACATTTGTTTGCAAAGGGATTTTCTCTTAAAACAAAGGCCTTGTTACTTCATTTGGGATGTTTTACCCAGTGTCCCAAATGATTATCAATTTCATGGTAGCTCTTAATGTAGTTAGTAGAGAATAAAGCTGAAGTAGGTAAAGTCCGCGTGCTAGTTGGTCTGACCAAGGTTAAATGCATCACAAATGGCATTCCACTTAGGTGTAGCATACACGGATCATTAAAGAGATATCAGAAATCTCCTGTCCCCTGGGTCAAGATTCTGTGTCATTTATCATGTGACAATCCTGAGTTAGAAAATAACAGGATATGTTTGTAATAAATTAACTGCAAAAATCTCCATAGCTTCACAAAAATAAAGGTTTATTT
>JAQZBX010005224.1:0-57202 GCA_029593785.1 Cabassous unicinctus
AACTATGGACTATTAAACAGTAATATTTTAATACTCTTTCATCAACTCTGACAATGGTACCACACTAATACAATACAAAGTGTCAGCAAAGGGAAGTATATGGGAACGCTGAATTTTTTACATGACTTTTCTGTAAACCTACAACTTTGCTAACTAAAATAATTGCAATAATTAAAAGAAACATTATGCTAAGTGATAAAAGGAAGTGGAAACCGATATCAACTGACAGGAGCAGTATGTATAATAGAAATTGTTAGTAATAGGTTTTACATGGCAGTTCTTCACAGAGTACAGGCTAAGTCTGAGATTTTGTATTCAAAAGTGTGTTATTGAAAAATGATTGGGATAATCAGGGTAGGCTAAACATGTGCTATATTAGAAACCATGCATGTGTCCCCAGACCTAGTTTTTCTCCCTAGGTCTGGTTTTTAGAAGGCTGGTGATAAACTAAGCCTGATTTATTAGACAACCATCCTGTATGGGAAAAGACTGTAACTTTGTATATTTTTGGTCAACCTTAAGAGATATAGCAGGGGGACGGATGTGGCTCGGGTGTTTGGGCGTCCGTCTTCCATATGGAGGGAACTGGGTTCAATCCCCGGGACCTCCCGGTAAAAATTTAAAAGAAGAAAAATATAGAAGGCGTGTGGGCCACCAGGTCCTGTGTGTGGGTGGGCTGCCAGGCCCCACAAGCCACACAGCAAGATGATGACATAACAGGAGAGTGATACAAGGGAAAGCCAAGACGAGATGCACCAAAAAACTAGGAACTAAGGTGGCACAGGTGGTAGGATGCCTCTCTCCCACATCAGAGGTTCTGAGGATCGAATCCCAGTGAAGACAGGAGGAGAAGGATGAGAAGAGAGGGCAGGAAATGGACACAGGGTCGCCTAGTGAGTGGACACTGAAACAGCAAAAACAATGGGAGAGTGGAATGGATAAAAGTAAATAAATAAATGAATAAATCCTTTAAAAAGTGTATAGGGGAGGAAGATATGGACTATAATTGGTAATAATACTTTGATGATGCTCTTTCATGATTTGTTAACAAATGCTTCACAACAAAGCAGGGTGTTTGTTGGGGGTGATGTGTGGGAGCCCTGTATGATGTATGCATATTTGTTTTGTAAGTTCACAATGTTTACTGAACACTTACAGTTTATGTATGTTCATGTATGAATGATATACTTCAATAAATTGTTTAAAATAAAATGATTGGGATATAAATGTGAAAGATTAACAAATTATTACTTATTCTTTAAAATTCAACTTCACTTTTAATTTTTTTTAGACCTTATTTTCTCAAGAATATACCAAAAGTTTCCACTGCCCTTGAACACATATTTTAGGGTATGGTAGCTTGGAGTCATATACTCCCAAAAAACATGTTCTTAATCTTAATCCATTGCTGTAGGTGAGAATCCATTGTCAATAGTAATTTTAATGAGGTTACTTCAGTTAAGGTGTGGCCCAGCTGAATCAGGGTGGGTCTTAATCCTATATCTGGATGCCTTATAGAGAAGGCCACAGAGGGAAGTCATAGGGAGCAGTCAGACACTGGAAGTCAACGGAACCAAAAGAGAGAGAAGACACTGCCATGTGCATTGTCATGTGACTGAAAAATCAAGGAACCCTAAAGATAACTGGCCAACCAGAAGATACTGACCTCGAGGGAAAGCAAGCCTTCTAGCATCTGAAACTGTGAGCTAAGAATTTCTTATTGCTAAGCTAACCCATGGTGTAGTACTTGTTTTAGCAGCCAGAAACTAGGGCAAGCATCATTGTTTGGGAATTTATTAATTGAGAAAAAGTTAAAAACAGGGCTCAGTGAGGGAAGCTGTGCCAAGTAGTGAGTAGTCAGGGCAATGGAGTTCTGCTCTAGAGTGCTTGACAAACATCTTAGGCTAAGATGTTACCGGAAAACATGAAGGGTCAAATAGCTCAGGAGAGAGAAAGTAGAAGCATGCCTCTTTATTTCTGTAGGTTTGGGGTACTTTAATAGTATGTTATGTTGTATTGGATGAAATCTGGCCAGCTTCTTAATAAAAGCCCCTCAGATATACTCTGCCTGCCTTTAAAGCTTTTGATTTTAGCTTTTTCCCTTCCTAATCAAAAATCCATTTCCATAGAAACACAAATAGGAAGAGCATCATGAAAGCAATTTGTCTGCTTCTGCTTCCATTTGAATGGAAAGGGAATTTACAGCAGTTAAAAAAAGAGCTTTAATAAGTAATATTTTCAAATGCATCCTTCAGATTTAACCCTCTGAACTTATAGTTACCGGTAGATGAATATTTGAAGCATAAAAAGGGTTTATACCCTAGGCACCTTATAAGGCTTGTGCTTAACCTAACATAGGCTCCTGACCTTGAAATGCATGCTCCTGTTCCAAAATCTAATGTGTACCCTTCCAGCCTAGGTGTATCTCCTGTCTTTTCCTTCCTAGAGAGACTGCCATGATGGATGAATGGGTGATTTACCACAGGGGAAATAATGTTGGGTTCTGAGGTATACTTTTTGTCAGTTTCCAAGTATCCTGTAGAGCTGCTCTGTTACTTCTAACCTGGTCACACTCTATTATATATTTTAAATATTAACTGAATTCAAACCATAGGCAAGACATATGGTTAAAATGTAAGAGCTTCACATTTATTTCATGAGGAAATCTTGGCTTACACAGTGCTGAATAAACAAAATGTTTGTAGTTAGTCAAGTTAAGAATTTGATTTGCAATATGAACTAAAATTAGTTACTGTTGAAAAATCACTTGGTGTATTTCTCATTGTTAAAGAGATACTTTTAAAAACATTTTGAAATTATTTTCTAAGTTATTTCAGAACTACTTTGTGAATGGTTTAAAAGTTACAGAATTTTAAAAATGTAATTTACAGAAAAACCAAGCAAAAGCTAATATTAAACATGAATCGTATAGTCTTTCTTTCTAGTTTAGTTGGATAAACCAGAAATCCCTTGAAGTGTTAGGGTTTCTAAGAAGCCAGAACCATATATCATGAATGATGGGAGCAGGGTGGGGGAGGGATGGATGACAAAGTTATTGGGGAAAAAAAGCAAAAGAATGGCTTTCTAAAGTAATGGAGAAAGCTGTTGAGGAATAGTCAGTTAAAAAAAAAAAAAAAGCATTTTTTTTGTCTTCAAAAGGCAAAGAGGAATTCAAAGGGATCCCCTCTCCGAGGCCAACAGGAGAAGGCATTTTGTAAGAGGAAGCTGCCACGAGACATTTTTTAGGACCCATATCAAAAGAACACTACCTTGCTTTGAATCCTCACACTGCAGTCACCTGGGCAGAGGCTGGAATTAGAAAACTGAGTTTGATTAAAGGTTCTTGGTATATAGTCTCTACCTTGAGTAACTATAGCCTGAGATGTGAGGGGTCTTTGATACTGGGTTTTCTGTCCTACTCCAAAGGAAGGGTCTGATCCCTCACGAGTCAGAAGTAGATTGGTAGATTTTGTGGAATACAAGAAGGGGCCCAGATAATACAAAAGACAATGACATTTCTATAAGCTAATACTACATTTTACTAACATGCTGGAAATGAAAATTATTGTATAATATTAAATAATGCTATAGCTTTGGCTGTGTTTTATTTGAGTTTGCTATATTCATTTGTACTTACATTAGCATTTTTACCTCAGGGAAGATGACAAAATTTAAATATAAATAATTGCTGATCATTCATTACATACTATGTCCCAAATAATCTCTAATTTTTTTCCAGGAATTGATTTATTCCATATGGGAAGGTACACTATGAGGGCCAGGACACTACACTGTTCACAGCTCTGTCCTGGAGTCTACAGCAGTGCCTGGCACATATAGGGAACTTCCTCTCTGAGGAACAAATGAATGAAGTAAAAAGAGGCTGTTAGGTATTGTTAAGGAGGAATTCTCAAAGTCGTTGATCCTAGCTGATATTTATAGGCAACATGCTAGTGTCCACAGTGGATCTAATGGTGGAGCATGAATGTCCTTGATGTGTCTGGACTAGACTTGTCCAGGTTAGCTGTGCTGCACTTAGAGGGTGCCAGGCCACGAAGGACGAGGGTCACATAGACCTGGCTTGATGTGTGCACTGCACACTGATTGTGTGACTTTCGTAAAATTAATTTCGCTGGGCCATGTTTTTAATTTGGAAATAGGGAACTGACTTCAGTGGTTTCCTGTAACCATTACGTGACATGGCACAAAGCGTGGCCTAGGTTAGCAACTGATATTCCACAGAGAAGTTAAAATGAAAAATGAAAATGAAAAATGGCTAAATCTTCCCATTATCTTCATCATTGAGCACTTTATGAGTCTTAAATCCCAGCAGTGGTATCAACCCTGGATTTTTAAAACCCTAGGTAGAGTGATAACATCCAAAGTAGTGATGTGCTCTGGATTTATGATTTTCCAAAAACTGATTTTCAAGCTTGAAAATCAGCACTGAATGAGTCTGGATCTTTAGGTTGAGTTGGTTCCTGGCATCGTCACTTACAATGAGAATGCTTCATTAGCAAGTGATTCAATAACCTGGCTTCATTTCTCCACCTCCACATTAACTTCAACTATTCCCCCAACAAAAACTTCTGTCAGACGTGGTTTATTTCCTTCCAGTATCCATTATCCTTGTCTGTCCTTACTTTCACACTTGCTCAAGCCACTTCTCTAACTATAATGTACTCCTCTCTCCTGCACCTGGTCTTGAACTCGCTGCCCACCCATGCATCGGGCTTCTCTAGATACTTGTTTCACACTGATATCCCTGACTCTGACTTTCTATAGCCTCTCCTTTGTTCTGGCACCTAGTATCTTCTCTTCCTTGTTCACTCATTATTTAAAGTGTGCAAATATCTTAGTTCTGAGGATGCCAACACTTTGCATGCAAAAACAGTGACTGGCATTTAGCATAGTGTCTGACAGAGTGTCTGCTGCTCATTAGATGAGCAACTGAATTGATCACCCTCTCTTTACTGGGATTTAAAAAATATATTGGAATTTTCCTCCCTCAATATCAAGAATTGTTCAGGTCATCTAACAGATGCTCAGAACATCAAAAAGAACAAAAGAACCTCAGCTTGGTTGGCTCCATTACATGGGTTGACTGAAGCAAGTCAAATACCTGTGACATCTCAGGCACCTACTCTGTTTTCTTTTGTTCTGGAATTGGATTGCAATGTGATTTCCCCCAACCATTTCCAACAGATTTAGGAACACTTTATTTCAGCAAGTGGATGAATTGATGTACTTCCAAAGAGAGTTTTGGCCTCATGTAGTAGCCGATTTTCTTCCAAAACATTTCTCTGCTTTTGGTCATTATGGGATTAGCAGAACATATTGAAAATATTATTTTTTATTAACATCCTGTGGTGTCTCTGATGAGACCACCACATACAGTTTGAGAAATGACAATGGGAGATGTGAAACGATGGCCCTTTAGGGCAGAGTCGCTTTTGCAGGAAAGGCCGTGTGAGAGTTTGACAGTGGGAGGCAGCCTTCCTCCTGTTTGCTGGCCCCCAAATCAGAGGGCGCTAAGGCATGGAGCCAGGCAGTCATCCAGACGGGATAAAGGCATCATCTGAAAGAGAAATTTTTCTTTTCATATGACTAGTTTTCATCTGGAGACTGATGATAGCCCTGCAGTTTGATCCCATCCCATTTCATTCTATTCTGAGCCACCTGCTTTGTCTTTCTGTCCTAGGCTGTCCCCTATTTCTCTGATTTCTAATTTAGATTCATTAGTGTAAGGTTACACTTCACAGTATATTAAATATCAAATCAGAGGATGTTATACAGGTTTCATATCAAGTTTCATTTCTAGTCAATTCTTAGGAACTGCTTGGTTTGCTGGGCTGAGAGGAACTTTTAGGGGATACCTGGGGCCAGCAGGAAAGAATGTCATGATTAATTAGAAGTATCTGCCTTTGAAGGGGGAGGGGCGAGATGACCTTCTGGAAAAGTATTTCCCTCTCCTGCCATAGACCTTAATCAATAACTTTTCAGACTGAAAATTTGAAGCCTCCTCATGAATTTCTTTGCATCTTACAACAGAGGTAGAGTGCCCCAAACAAGTAGAACTGAAAGCAAGCATCTTGTTTTAGAAACCTTCATGTCTCCCTATGTCAGAATTTTCTAACAGAAAATAAACAGAAAGTAAAAATGAACAGTTAAATTTTCCCTTCCCCATCCCTCCACATACTGAACAACTGCCTGAGATATGAGACCATCTGATGAGAACAATTTTTAACCATCTCAATATATTATATATGTAGAAGATCCCTGGATTTTTCATGGGATACATCCTTCTAACTTTGGCAAATGGTTCAGATCTGCAGAACCCTCCTTTTGTCATTCAGATTGGCCTCTTCCTTCCAGACCCCACTTGCCCAGACTTCTGCTAGCTCCTTGTGGGGACAGCTGTGAGTCAGATTTGGGATTATTCAAACCTTTAGGACTTGGACACTCAACTTTGTTCTTCTTCCAGGCCAAGGAATTTTCCAGTCTTTTCTTCCTCGGAGCAGCTACCTCTTGGTGGAGGAGATAGTTGTTCAGCCAGTTACACAACCTTCACTATCAGGACCTTCACTGACTTTGGAAAGCTCAGACGAACCAACTCACATGAGTGCTAGAAATAATATAGTTCTCATCTCAGCCTAGTTTTATTTATTTTTTCTTCTTCTTTATTGTTAATGTATTTGCCAGCCAAAGGGGTGCTGATGCAAGAAACCAGAAATCTGTTGGCTTTTATAAAGGGTATTTATTTGGGGTAGAAGCTTACAGTTACCAGGCCATAAAGCATAAGTTACTTCCCTCACTGTTGCCACGTGTTGGAGGAAGATGGCTGCCAACATCTGCAAGGGTTCAGGCTTCCTGGGTTCCTCTTTTCCTGGGGCTCATTTCTCTCCAGGCTCAGATGCTGCGCTGTCTCTCCACAAGGCCAGCTGTAGACTATCAAGCAAATGGCTCATCTTTCTTCTCGGAGCCTCTGCTGTGTCCAATTGAGCCTTCTGCTTCTCTGTGTGTTTAATTCCCCAGGCTCCAGCTCAAAACTCTAACCTCCCTTCTCTGTGATGTGGTTTCTCTGAGTCCCTGCCCAACAAGGGAGCGGGGACTCAACGTCCTACTGACGTGGCCCAATCAAAACCTTAATCATTATTTAATTAACTAAAAGTGAAACTTCTGAATCCAATATAATCTAATATGCCCAGAGGAAAAGATCAGTTCACGATCATAATCTAATATCTATTTTTGGAATTCATAAACAATATCAAACTGCCACACTTATTTTTCTGTGCAACCACTTGGCAGGTCTGAAGGTCACCTTCTGAGAGCAGCCTCTTTAGACTCAGTTAAAAGAGATGGCCTTCACTAAATACTTGCTCAAGCTCGATAGTGGCATATCATTAAGTTCAGAAAAGGACTACCTTCAATACTAGCTCAGTGATGTCAGAGGAGTTTAAGCCAGAACTGGACTGGAAAATGGCTCCTTTTCCAAGACATTTGGTTCCTTGATTCATTAGGAAGAAATATATGAAAAGTTTGATGTTTTTACACCTGTTCACTACCCAAACAAGCAACATCCTCAGCAGTTCCTAAATATTGGTCTAGTATAAATAAAATTTACCATGCCGTGTGTAAAATTTCATTTGCCTAGAGATTTTGTTAGTGTAAATATGTTGAGATTCTACCATGAAAATTCATCAGTATTGAGAAAAGAGAGTTTTGTTTGTCTTAAGATGTTCCACCATGAAGCATCTTCCTAAAGCCACCATCAGTAAGACTTTCCAGCTCTGCTCAATAAGGTCCAGAATGTTTCTTGCTAGATGGAATCAAGAGTGGTACTTTGTGTGTAGAATACCTACTTTCTCTCCAGAGTGGAATTGAAGTCCTGAGAAGTGTGAGACCTGCTGAGACAAAGACTCTTGGGTGTCCATCAGAGAATTATATGCACGGAAAGCAGAACAAAGGGACAAAAGCTTATCAAAATGTTTTGCACCATCCTTTGGGGTCTATGTTTATTTACTATAATCTAAAAGCGATATGATTGTTTATTTTAGTGGGAAATACTGATCTTTATGCTAGTGGTAGATACCAGTGTGATAGTGTCAGAGGTTTTGGGCATAAATAAGTTTACTGGATGATGACCCACTTATGCAACTAACTTTTTGACTCACAGTCATGTCCATTTCAAATATCAAAAGCTGAACTCAGAATATTTCCTAGGTCCTCAAATACGCCACACTTCCATCTGCCTCAGGGCCTTTGTACACAGTGTTTTATCCTCCTTGTTTTCCCCTTACCCAGGTCCAACCTATTTTTCAGATCTCAGATCAAAGATCATTTCTTTAAGGAGACTTTTTCTGGCACTGCAAACTAAGTCAGATCATCTTGCTAAAGCTCTTATAGCTTCATGTATGCTTCCTACATAGTCTTTTAAAATTATATTATACATATATATGTATGTATGTAATATATATTGCATGATTATTTGATGAATGTCTATTTGATTCAATTGATAGTAACTGCTTGCTGAACAGAATCATATCTGCTTTAGTCCTAAAAATGAATATTGGCTCTAATATTCATTGATTGCTACAATTCTTTCAACTCATGACTTCTCTCTAGGGTTGACCCCAGGTTATGGCTCTTTCTGCTGGCCCTTAGGCAGGGGTTGCTGCATAAGATGATCTAAGACACTGAATTAAATTAATTGCTATTCAAATACATGGATATTTATAATTTCTTGCAAATTTACACAAAACACCTATATTTAGATGGATTAAAAACTCTGTTGGCTTTTCTACAATCTTTCCAATGAGTGCTGTGTGCTTGTGGTCACGTCTGACCTAGACATATGTATGTGTTTCATTCCATGATCAACCAAATTGTTCATCATGTTCTCCATCCTCTGCCTCATTTAGCTATCCTGCAAGCATGAAACACTGTTTAAAAAAGCAGTAGCATATAAAAGTGTTTGTGAATCCATTAAAACTTACAACCATAACTATAACATGATCCAACCTGCCTACATTACTATCGGTGTATTATTTTGGTCAATGTCATTTCTATGAAATTCCGACTTTCCCAGCAGTACAAATTTCATAAGAGAATGAACTATGTAGGCTCCCTTGTAGGCTAGGGGCAAGAATAAACCATCAGAAGTCCTAAGTATGCCCAAAATACTGTTATTACTTTTGGGTCTAGCAGAAAGAAAGTCAATTCTTACATAATTCATCTTGATTAATTATAATGCTGGAGATTGCTTACCTAGGTCTATGCCATTTTTAAAAAATGGCATTTCAGCTACTTGTTTAATGAAGGAAAAGAACACTTAGCATTTTTCAAGCTTGACTGATCAGTGTTTGTTGAATATATAAATATGCATTGGTATACCTCTTTCTCTGAGGTAGAAGGACTTCTGGTAGGTTTATTAACCTAATTTATGATACTCACACCCTGATGCTTATAGTGGTTTGATTATCAAGTCAGGGCATAATGTTAGGATTATCTGTGAAATAATTTTAGAAGTAAATCAAGTGGAACCATTCTAAAGATAAAGAAAGATCCCAACAGTGGGGTTAGTTATCGGAGAGAGGAAGACACCAAACAGCTTTAATGGTTATTCATGTGTACCTTCTGAGTAACATTTATTAAACTCATTTGTATGTGGTTCAAAGCAGCTTGAAAGTTTGACCTCTCATTATCGTTTTGGTTTTTATTCCCAGAGGATAACCCTGTGCAGGGAAGTCATAATGCTGGGGTATCTGTGTGAGTATAATCACATGCACCAGAAGAACTAAAGACACTGAAATGATAATGCTCTTAATGATGCTCTCGTGACCCTTCTCTCTAACTCCCCAGAATTTTGTAACTCTGATGTTGTACTACGCAAGGTAAATAATCTTTTTTCAGGCTGCTTGGAGATGGCTTTATAGAGGGAAGCATTAATGTACAAAGAAGTAAGTGGACAATTGTGTTCCATGACTTTAAAAGTCCAACATTAGGAAAGAAGTTGAGGTAAGGGGAAATTTCTATTAACTGCCTGTATTAGTCAGCCAAAGGGGTGCTAATGCAAAATACCAGAAATCAGTTGGCTTTTATAAAGGGTATTTATTTGGGGTAGAAGCCCACAGTTACCAGGCCATAAAGCATAAGTAACGTCCCTCACCAAAGTCCATTGCCACGAGTTGGGTTAAGATGGCTGTGGACATCCGCCAACAGCTCAGGCTTCTTGGGTTCCTCTTTTCCCGGGGCTCCATTTCTCTCTGGGCTCAGCTCCTCTGTGTCCTCCACAAGGTCAGCTGTAGACTATGAGGTTCTCTAGTCTTTGCTTCTCTCCACAAGCCCAGTTGTAGACTATCAGGCAAACAGCTTGTCTCTCTTCCAGGCCATCTCTCTTTCCTCATGACCAAGCTCCTCTGTGTGTTCACTTCCCGAGGCTCCAGCATTAAATCTTAGCATCAGAACTCCTACATCAAAAACACTACAACTCTGTCATTTGCCATGTCTTTTATCTTTGAGACCCCAACCACCAAGGGGCAGGGCTCAACACCCTACTGATGTGACCCAATGAAAGCCCTAATCATAACTTAATTGTGCCCAGATGAACAGACCAGTTTACAAGCATAATCCAATATCTATTTTTGGAATTCATAACTATATCAAACTGCCAAACTGCTACACTGCCCTTGCCCAGATTTGATTTTAGCCTCACCCTAGAAATAAAGTCCAGATCAGCATAGCTTTGGGTTAGAGGTATTCTCAAGCTAGTAACGGAGTTCTGTGAGCCATACTCAGGATCTTAGAAAGCCCAGTGGGAATGATACATTTATGTCAATTAGCCCTGATAAGCTCACTAAAATATCAAGGTTCTGGGCTATGGGCTAGTATAGCACTCAAGCTCATCTCATGTCCTTCTATATATTTCAGTTTTATAAGACTTTAGATCAACAAAAATTGTAGAATTATTTTTTCTTGAAGTTCTTTCATAGGCAAAAATTTCAAAATATACTCTCTATATGGAGAAAATTATTTGAAGGCGTCCTTGATTGGGAATAACTGTTGAACCCTTGACTCATAACATCTGCTTTGGTAATGAATGCTATGAATTGTTCTTGAATCCCAGCCAATCCAAAGGACCACAGAGTTCTGGGCAGGTTGATTTTATTCAGGGTTAGCTGTACAGGGCTGATTGTATTTCATGTTGGAGTTTGATCTCAACTTCTTCTGTTGAGAAGAAGCACACCTGAAGCATGCTACCAGCACACCTGCATCCTGAGAGGGTGGAGGAGTGGAGCTCAATGGGAAACTCTTTGTGGGGCCTTTCAGAGTCAGCATTGGTAGTTCTAAGGGAGCTTGTCTTCTGAGAACCTTCTGGAATTCCAGCAGCCACTGCAGGCCTCCCCCCACTGGGATCCTGCCCCTGGAGCTGGAGTTGCCCTGAACAAACCTGCCAAGTATTAGTGTAGGTCATTCCTTAACCCTCTATATGCAGCCAAAGAAGGAGATCAAGTTCATATCTGGAAAATGATTAAATTCATTTTTCATTTTAGTGATTGTATTAAAGAATTTTGCCTATTAGTTTAAATGTAATAAATCAAAGCATTAGATACTGGGTTATAAATCTGACAGGGATGTCAGTTGGAAGTTGCATCCTGGTGATCTTGCACTGAGAAATATTGTACCTTCTGCAACTTCTGAAATTTTTAATGTTAGCCCAACCATATGTAAATGATGGCAAAGATTATAATTTTCTCACTTAGGTTCCTTGTGTTTTGATTTAAATATGCAGGGAAGTAACAAACTTTTTCAAGGAAAATTTTGCCGTGTTTACTTCTGATTTTTTTAAATAGAAAATATACATTTGAGTTAAAGTTGAAGTGCAGCTTTCCCAGTTCAAACCCCTTAAAATGATTTTATTCCTAGAGATAATAACTATCAGGAATTTATGATATATTCTGTCCATTTTAAAATGTTTTAACTACTTCTATGTAGTTTTGTTTGAGTATATTTTAAAATGTGTATGAACTGTATCTTATCATTCTGTTTTACAACTTGCTTTTTACATTCAACACTTTTTATTCACCTGAATAGTTATTGTGTCTACAATGTTCCATGTGCTATCCTAGGTGTTGGGGCTACCGAGTAACAAAACAACAAACATAACCAGACCTTATGTATTATATATTGAGAATAAAAAAATGAAATAAAATGTAAAGTCAGATGGTGAGAATGTTATGGGAAAAAACAGACTAGGGAAATGGTGGGGCATAGGATCAGGAAGTTCTAGGAAAAATGAATTGATAACTGAAGATGTCAAAGGAAATGGGGGTGGCTGCCTGAGAGTGTTGTTCGGAAGGGAAAGGAGGGGCCTCACGAGGAGCCCCCCAGAATTCTGTGACTCCTTCTTCACTGGACCAGATGGAGGTTTTATGGAGATCTATCTTTGTTGATAAGTATGAGCCTTGTTCATAAATGTGGACTAGTCTAGAGCATTCCATCCTATCGATGCACTGCAAATTTTATTTAGTTCTTAATTGATGACCATCCGTCTGTTTTTATTTATTTGTTACTATTACTGATGATATTGTTATGAAAATTCTTGATCAAGATTCCTTGTATCCATGGACAGGAGTTTCCTTCTGATATAAACCTAGGAATGAAATGGTGAGCATTTTTGTTACGTACACTGTCAATTTTATAAACCCTGCTAAATCGCTGCCCTCAGTGACTGTTTAGGTTCTCCCAGCAATGGAGGAGTTAATTCATGTAGCAGAAGAAGACCTCTTTCCTTACAGCTTTGCCAACACTAGATGTCCTTAGACATTTTAATTTTTGCCACTCTGATGGGTGCAACATAGGGTTTTATTGCTTTAATTTGACCTCTCTCCTTATTAAGTGAGGTTAAGCACTTTTTCATTTATTTATTAGCAATTACACTGACTCTTGCATTAATTGCCTTTCATGCCCTTTGCTTATTTTTACCCTGAGATTGTTTGCTTTTTTAATGGTTTGCATCAGTTTCTTAGATATTCTGCATTTGTGATAAACTCTGCATATGTCTTCCTTATTAATATCTTTGTTTATGCTGTCCTTAACTGTATCAGGTTTTTAATATTGATATAGTCCAATCTATCAATCTTTTATTTTATAATTGGAACTTTTGATGTCAGTTTTTAGAAATCCTTCAATACCCCTATGTCACAACGATATTCTCCTATATCCATACCTCTCATATATGAATATGTCTATCTCTTTTTATCTTTTAATTTCCATATCTATAAAATATATTTTTATTTTTACAGTTGTAAAGGTTTGGTTTTCACACTTAGGTCTGTAGTGGATGCTGTGGTGCTTGGTACAGATCTTCCTTCAGGACCTTCTCTAGCTACCACAACCATTTTCTGCTCATCGCTTACAGGTCAGTCATTTCTCCGAAATTATCCTCAGCTGTCTTGAGCTGTCTTGCTCAAGATTCAGCTCCCTTTTCATACAATTAATGCTTCATACAATGTAACCTTCTGCTCCGTGGACTCAACTGGGGACATCTCTAAAGGGTCACTCCAGCTGCAAAGCTCCCCCATGGGATGGGTGTAGGCCTCTGCTGCAAATGCTTCAAAGTTCAATTCTTCCTCTGCCCAATTTTGCTTCCTCCCTCCATTTGACCAAGTACCTCACCAATAAACCAGCTGCATGTAAATCTCCATGTCAGGGTCAGAAGTCAGAATCTGACCAGAAGTGATCCTAGGAAATTTTTCCTAGGAGTTGAAATTGAATTTTACCTACTTAGGAATTTTGCCTATTACTTAAACTTAAATCTAAGATTCTTAAATGGGATTTTGGAGCTGAATTAACCTACTAACTGGCTGGCAACATGGACCTATGTCATAGATGAAATAATGGCAAACCCTGGCATGCAGCAGCCATGTGATTTTTAAAACTTACTGGCAGGAACTGAGATGGGATACCAGTGGGTGCAATATATCAAGTGATTGAGAATTTCAGGGAAAGGAGTAGCTATAAGGACTTTGGAATTGGATGGCTGATGTTGGCGGTTATTGATGCATTGGACAAAGACAAAGAAAAATTGAAGACAGTAAGTTTCCAATTTAAGACTTTATTATAGCTATAAGATATCTTTAGTAGCATATAAAGTGGTTTTCATCTTTTGTAGCTGTAGGGCAGAAAAAGCTGAGAATGAAGCCCAGGAATTAGTAATAAGGGAAATGGATTGCCAAAGAGAGTTGAACTCTCAGCCCTGGAAAATCTGCTTTATCTAATTAAAGCTAATGTTTGGGAAGGATTGGACCTCCTTGGGATGGGAAAAGGCTAAGTAATACATTCAAAAATCCTAAATCTTCAAATTCTCCTGAATGCTCCAGACCTGAATAAGTTGTCCATTCTACATGGTTAGAGGCTAGGACTCTATGTTTGTATCAAGATTATGCAGTGGCCTCTTCCTTGCAGGATAATACAGGTCCCTATTAACATCGATACCTCAGACACCAAATACTTGACTTGACATAACATGTTCTTGCCTGGGAAGTATTGGGCTGCTAAAGGAGAAACAGAACCACACTTTGGAAGAGCTATAGGAGCTACCCAACATTCTAACAGGTGATGAGAGCATGTATCAGACTGTGACATCCTCAGAGTTCTGCATCAAAGGGGATTGAATATAAAGTTATATAAGGGAGACTTTACTGATATGGGAACACTCATCCATGATACACGATTTAACATCCTGGGAAGGACCTCAGAATCAGTGTTAAAAACCCATATCACTTAGTGGTTTTTAGAAGCTGAAATGAATGTAAAAATTGTTACTTTGCATCCATCTTTGTTCTTGAATTCTTTCCTGTAGAGATGTGATAGCAACCCACTTTTGATTTTGCAAAAAGTGTTTATTAAGCAAAGAAAAATTACATAAAACCAAATAGCTGTCACCCACCTTAAAATGAAAGATTTCTTGACATATCATAGGTCCTGTATTAGTCAGCAAAAGGGGTACTAATGCAAAGTACCAGAAATTTGTTGGCTTTTATAAAGTATATTTATTTGGGGTAAAAGCTTACATTTGTAAGGTCCTAGAGTCCAACTCAAGGCTGTTTTCTCACCAAAGTCTGTTGCCACATGTAGCCGTTGGGCAATTTGATGTAATTATGAATTCCAAAAATATAATTGGATCATGCTTGTAAACTGATCTGTTAATCTGGGTATGATTAAGTTATGATTAGGACGTTGACTGGGCCACATCAGTAGGGCATTGAGCCCCACCCCTTGGTGGGTGGGGGAAGAAAATATAAAAGGTATCACAAAGAACAGAGTTGCAGCAGTTTTGAGTAGCAGTTTTTGAGAAGCAGTTTTGATGTTGGAGTTTTGATGTTGGAGAGAAGGCCCCAGGAGAAGAGAAGTGAGCCGTTTGCCTGATAGTCCACAGCTGACCTTGTGGAGGAACCAGAGGAGCTAAACCTGGAGAGAAACGCAGTCTTGGGAATTGAGAAACCCAAGAAGCCTGAACCCTGGCAAACATCAGCAGCTGTCTTGCTCCAACACGTGGCAATGGACTTTGGTGAGAGAAGAAACTTAACGCTTTATGGCCTGGTATCTGTGGATTTCTACCCCAGATAAATACCCTTTATAAAGACCAACCCATTTTTGGTATTTCACATTAGTACCCCTTTGGCTGACTAAAATCCCACACATTAAAGCAAGATGGCTGCCTATCTCTGCAAGGGTTCAACCTTCCTCTCTCTCAGTTACAGGTTGGCATAGGGCTTGTTTCTTTCTGAGCTTCCTCAGTTACTCAGCTGCAAACTATCAGGTGAATGGCTCATCTCTCTTCCCAGGGCCGCAGGATCAAGTTTCTCTCCTCTGCTGTGTCTATTGAGCTCTCTCTTCCTGTGTCTTCTTCTGTGTGTCTTCTTGACTGAGTGTCCATTTATATCAGCCCACCAAGGGAGCAAGGACTCAACCATGAGTCATGTTCTACTGATGTGGTCGAATCAAAGCTCTAATCTTTTATCAAGTAAACTTAAAACCTTTGAATTTAATACAGTCAAAGGGTATCACACCCAGAGGAATGGACCAGTTTATAAACATAATTTTTCTCTTTTTGGGGGATTCATAAATAATATCAAACTGCCACAGGTCCTATGTAATTTTTGGAGATGCTAATGTTTAGAATTGTTGTGTGTGTAGAAAGCCACGCTCTACCTCTATTTTTTATTTGATAATAAAATTATTCAAAGGAGTTGACATCGATCTGTAAAGCAGCTGGAGGTGGATGTTGTAGGAAAAAAAGTTGGATTTTTTCCATGTTATCATAGAATTAACACATAAGGTATTTTGAGTCAGATTTACAAAATCATATGGTTAGATAAATACTGAGTAGTTATTGATGTGCTGCCTCAGAAAATATTTTATTGCTGTCTTACTTGAGATGAGGAAAAGGTCAAGGCTTTGAAATATATACATTGCTGTGTAAATTATGTCTCAAAAGTTATTGGGGATTGCACTTACATTTATGATGGATTAACTGGGTTTGTCTTTTCTTTCCAACCCAAAACAATTAGAAAATTGGACAATATATGTAACAACTGTTTCAAACATTGGACAACTAGAAGTTCAAAACAAGCATCCATGAAAGAGGGAAAATAAAAATGTGAACCCTGTTATTTTTTTCTCCCAGATTTCTTCCTGGCAGAAATTAGTAGACAATAGCAAAATTAGGGAAATTTAGTGGTCTTGCTGAGTTGAGGAGACAGAGTTAGAAGTTCAAGGACTTTGAAGCAGCTAGAGTTTTCAGAGATGGGTGCTCATAGAGTACTCATAGAGGAGGGAACTTTGCAGAGAAAGAAGTCCAGAAATGTTGGGGATTAAAAGATGTCCCTCATAAAAAGAATATTCAGGTCCCAACCCCTGGTCATGCAGGTGTGAACCCATTTGTAAATAGGACCTTTGAAGGTACTATTAGTTAGGGTGTGCCCAAACTGAATAAGGATGGACCTTAATCTAATATGACTGATGTCCTTATAAGCAAAAGAAATTGGTGCAGAAGGCAAAGCCATGGAGAGCAGCCAGAAGCTGGAAGTCAATGGAACCTGGAAGTGAAAGGAGAAGGTGATGCCATATACATTGTCATGTGATAGAAAAGACAAGGAACCCCAAAGATTTCCTGGGAGTACACAGCCTTCTAGCCTTGGAAACTGTGAGCCAATAAATTCCTGTTGTTAAGCTAACCCATTATATGTTGTGTTAGCAGCTAGGAATCTAAGATAACATCTCCTTATGTCTTTGGCTCATTACCAATTTGCACATGCATAAGGTGAAACTCCATGAGAATGGACAAAGAATGACTCCTAGAGAAGGAACCAATTACCAGGAAACTATTAGACAACCTATTCCCAAAACTTACATATAGTTGGAAATTGCTTAAGTTCTATGCAGAGACCTCACTGGATATACTGGGCCCTCAGTAAAATCTCCAGATGGTCATTCTTTATTCATGGGGTTAAACTGGTCCTAGAGAAATGGCTACTCTAGACTCATCCTTAAAAAGAGGTTAAAAACATGCCCAAAGGAGTAAGATAATATGCAAATAACTTCATGGTAGAACAGTACCCTATATTCTTTAAGGGAATTCACTCTTATCTATCAGTCAAAATGTAGAATATATATGTCTAGCATACAAACAAAAATTTCTATCTATACAAAGAACTAAGAAAATATTGAAGCAGGCTAGTAAGATAGGGAATCAATAGATGGATCTGGAACCATGTGGACATCAATACCCCAAGATGCCTGCTGGAAGACCCTCATGAGATTTCTCCCAGAAGCCAGGAGAAGCCCTGAATATTCTTCAGAGGCCTTATAATTGGCCCCTACTGGGGATTGATGGGTGGGGTAATCAAGCAAAACAGTAAACACCTGGGACTCCTCCCATGCTATCAGCAAAGGGGTGGAATAATTAACAGCTTAAAAAGCAGGCACAAAGGTCAGTTCGCTCTCCTGTCTCTGCTCCTGGCTTCTGCTGCTCTCAGCCCTAAGGCTTCTGTGCCCTGCTCTTGCCGTGTCCCCCCTGCGCAGATCAACACGCAAGTAAAACCTTGGCATTTATAATCTATAATGGGAAATTGTAGTCTATAAATCAATGCTCTTTATCACTCTTCAGCCCCTTACTCTCTACCGGGGACCCATGATCTGTTATTTTCTCCCATTTCTCTTCCCTCCCTACCTTAATGAATTACTGGCCTAACTAACCCGATGTGCTCTGAAATTCATTTCTGCAGCATAAGTCAAGAACCTAGATTAAATCCCACAACAATATGACCAGTAAACAGGTGAAAAAAACACTCAATAAAAATATACACTGAAATGACAGAGATGATGGAATTAGAAAGACTTTCAAATATCCATTATAAATATATTCCATATATTATTCCATGAGCATACTGAGGAGAGAAATACAAGATATATAGAAGACCCAAATACAACCTTTAGATATGAAAAATACAATATCTAAAAAGAAAATTCATTAGATTGGCTTATTCACAGATTTAGAGACTGTCACAGAAAATAACATGTTCTTGAAGACATAGCAATATAAACTGCCAAAAATGGAGAAGAGAGAGAAAATATACTTAAAAGAACAAATAATAGAACTTTAATGACCTGTGGATTAAAAAGTACAACCCAACTAAAAGGTGTTTACAAGACTCACTTTAAGCATAAAGTAATAGGTTAAAAGTAAAAAGATGGGGGAAAAGTATGCCATAAAATGCTATTAATACTATTAATAAGAAAGCAGAAGTGGCAATATTAATATCAGGTAAAGGAGACTTTGCAATGGGATATATTCCCTGGGATAAAGAAGAACATTTTATAATGATAGTTTATCAAGAAGATATAACAATCCTGAATGTATATGCAAATAAAATAAAGCATCAAAATACAAGAGAAAATAAACTGAAGGGAGAAAGGGACAAATCAATAAATATAATTAAAGATTTCAATAATTGTCTGTCAGCATTTTTTACTGAACTGGAAAAGCCAATTATAAAATTTATTTGGAAGGGTAAGGGGACCCAAATACAAAAACATCTAGAAAAAGAAAATCAGAATTGGAGAAATCATGCTACCTCACTTGAAAGCATACTACAAAGCTACAGTGGTCAAAACTGCATGGTATTAGCGCAAAGACAGACATACTGACCAATGGAACCAAATTGAGAGTTCAGATATAGACTCGGGCATAAATAGCCAATTAATATATGACAAGGCCACCAAGTCCACTCAACTGGGACAGAATAGTCTCCTCAACAAATTGTATTTGGAGAACTGGATATCCATATCCAAAAGAAAGAAAGAGGATCACCATCTCATGCCCTATACAAAATTTAACTCAAGATGGATCAAAGTCCTAAATAAAAGAGCCAAAACAATAAAGCTCCTAGAAGATAATGTAGGGAAGCATCTATGAGAGCTTGTATTAGGAAATGATATCATAAATAGATAACTTGGACCTCCTCAAAATTAAAAACTTTTGTGCTTCAAAGGAGTTTGTCAAGAAAGTGAAAAGGAAGCCTACTCAATGGGAGAAATTATTCCAGAACCACTTACCTGATAAGGATCTAATATCTAGCATATATAAAGAAATCTTACATCTCAAAAATAAAAAAAGCAATCAACCCATTTTGAAAAATGAGCAGGAGATTTGAATAAATACTTTTCCAAAGAGGAAATACAAATAGCTAAAGATGACATGAAAATATGTTCAACATCACTAGCTATTAGGGAAGTGCAAATCTAAACTACAATGAGATATCATCTTACACCTATTACACCTATTAGACTGAAAAAAAAAAGAGAGAGACAGAGAGAGAGAAAACTGCAAGTGTTAGAGAGGATGTGGAGAAATAGGAACATTCATCCACTGCTGGTGGGAGTGTAGTATGGTGTAGCCACTGTGGAGGACGGTTTTCCTGGTACTCAGGAAGCAAAGCATAAAATTGCCGTATGATTTGGCAATTCCACTACTAGGAATATACCCAGAAGAATTGAAAGCAGGCATGCACACCAATGTTCATCATGACATTATTCACAATTGCCAAAAGTTGGAAGCAACCCAAGTGTCCATCAGTGGATGAATGGATAACAAAATGTGGTATATACATACAAAGGGATATTACTCAGATGTAACAAGGAATGAAGTATTGACACATATGACAACATGGGTTAATCTCGAAGACCTTATTTTAAGTGAAGTAAGCCAGTCAATCCAGGACAAATATTGCATGATCACACCGATATGAACTAAAGATATTGAGCAGACTCACAGAGGTACAGTCTGCAAGATAGGTTACCAGGAGATAGAAAGGGAGTAGAGAGTGGTAAGCTGATGCTCAATCTGGGCAGAATCTATGATAAAGTTGATAGGGGAGGTTTGGCAGTGGATGGGGGTGATGGTGGTACAGTGATGTGAGTGTGGTTGATGGTGCTAGAGTGTGAGTGTGAGCAGGGTTGGGGGGGTGGGTTGGACCATCCATAGAGCTGGGGAAAGGCTGGAGGAAGGAACAGGTGAACACTGGGGAATTTGAAGGCTGTGGTTAAGAACACAATTGTGGGAGTGCTCTTTTGGCAACTATGGCAGAGGAGGGTCACTGGTGCAGGGTGTTGGTGGTGGGGCCATTAGGGAAGGGTGGACCTGGGGCATGCCTCTTTGGAATATGAATGTGTTCATGAGTCATGGGTATTATCTCAGTGGGTAGAGATCCACTCAATAACCAACAAAATATTAAATTCCCATTTTGAGAATTCCTGCTACATTCACGATTAGAAAGGCAAGAATCTGTAGAGTATACAGGCAATGCCTAATAATAATAATAATAATAAAGACAAAGATACCAAGTCCTAGATATTAATACTTATATTTATGAACCTTATTCTTGTAAAAGTGAAACTTAGCTTAATAATATCTAGGAGTTACCTCCTGAAAACCTCCTTGTTACTCAATGTGGCCTCTCTCTAAGCCAAACTCAGCAAATAAGCCAAACTCAACAAATACCTTCCCAGGCAGTAAGGGATTAAGACCAAGTGCCAACCAGTGATGAATTTGGAAAAAGACCTTGAACAAAAGAGGGAAACTTTAAATACAAAATAGCATTTATGGCTAAGTTATTTCAAACTGAGTCGAGAATTCATTCCAAAGGTTACACTTATACGCAAATCTCAGGAGGATCTCACTACCTGCCGCAGTAAACAAAGCCTCAAACAAGGGTGCTCTTGAGGGCTCTAGAGACATCCAGGCACTATAGACAAGGCACACAACCCCATGAAATCAGCACCCCATCAGTGGGCCTTACCTTGGAATATATAACCTATTTCCCTAATGTAACAGAGTTAGACTCATTTATAATTTCCCTACGTATGATTCTTCTACCTATTTTATTTGAACCTATTATTAGTACTATATCCATTAAATATAGGCCCAGAGACCTAACTCTTCAGTCTGTTCATATTCCGGTTGAATCCTGAATCTCAGCAGGGATGTAGCCAGCACCTACTCTCCAGTTAATTGGACTTACCCAGGACAACTAAGAAAATGATAACGATGGACAACCCCCATCCCCAAAAAACAGTTCCTTCCATATGCCCCATAAGATCTAAGATCCTTCTCAATCTGCAGCAAAGTGGGCATCACCACTCCCAACTCCTCAAGATTGAGGAATGAACAAACATAAGGGGGGAGTGCAATTATGGACCAAAGTAGACTTATTATTATTAGTGTCAGAAGAACTTTTAACACTAATATAAAGACAGAGGTTACCAGAGGTTCTGAGTGGAGTAGGTGGGAAGAATAGTTGGAACATAAGGCATTTTAGGGCAGTGGAATTGTTCTGCATGACACTGCTATGATGGATACAGGCCATTATATATTTTGTCAAAACCTATAAAATTGTACAGTGCAAAGTGTAAACAATAATGTAAACTATAGATCTTGGTTAGTAGCAATTCTTCAATATTTGTTAATCAATTGTAACAAATGTACCATACTCATGTAAGATGTTATTAACAGGGGAAAATGTGAAAGGGGGAAGAGTTACTTTTCTGTAGTATTAAACTTCTTTAAAAATAAAGTTTATTATAGGAAAAAGATTTTCTATCAGTGTTTGACACTTCAAATGAACAGAAAAATCATAAAAGATATAGAAGACTTGAATGACTCTACATATCTGCCTAAAGTGAAAGGTAGATTATTACCATCTGGCAAAGTAATTAATCTAGAGACCCACTGCAATTAGATAGGTCAAGATTATGTATTGAGGTTTTTTTTTTTTATAGTGGTAGTCATTTTGACTTTTATCAGCATTAGGCCTTCTTATTATTTTTATTGAACCATCATTTCTTGAATCATCCCATGACAGGTTGTACATTTAACAATCTGGAGTTAACACATGTAACAACTACAACATAGAAAAACACCAAGACAAGGATTAATATTAAAGCTGGGATTATGTCCCATTATCTATTTGGATATTCCTTTGATATTCAAGTATATTTTTGCTTTAATTTGAATATGGGTTGTGTGATGGTTAGGCTAATGTGTCAAATCAGCCTGGTAATGGTGCCTAATTCTTTGCTCAAGCAAGCACTGGGCTATTTGTAATACAAGGGTATTTCATGGACATTAATCATAGTTGGTTGTATAGATGGATGATTTCATCTACAATCAACTGAGGATATTGTCATCAGCAATGAGTGGCATCCATCCAATCAGTTGAAGGCCTTAAAAGGAGAAGTGATTTCAGCATTCAGAGAGAGAATTCCCATCTCTACTTCCAACAAACAGCATCTCCTGGGGAACTCACTGAGGACCTTCATCAGAGCCCCTGGCTTGCAGCCTGCCCTGCAGAATTTGGACTTGTGCATTCCCACAATTGTATGAGAGAATTTTATAAAATCACATACTATTTACAGATATCTTCTCTGGATTCTGTTTCCCTAGAGAACCCTGACCAATACAGATTGTTTATGTTTGCTAGTGAATGAAGAATTAATACTATATTTTGTCATTACCAGGGCTGTGAGAGTTAAAAGCACCATGAATAAGGACAAGGCTAGCTTATAAAAATTTAGAATTTGAGCCAACAAAGAGGGGGGAAATAGCTAAGAAGATAAAGAACAAAATATTCAATGAAGTTCATCACAATCAATGGCTCCCGATATTTGGAGGGTGCACTTTTATTTCTGTCTTGGGCAGAGGTAGTCTACTTTTGTCAGTTAATTGCTTGTTCTGAAAATTTGGACCTAGTTGTTTAATTCTGTGGGTATGTTGCTTCTTGATATTCTTTGAGAATTTCACCTTATTGTTTCCAATAAGTGCAGTTTTCCTATTTTTTAGAGTTGTAGGATAGATGATGGTGTTTTGGCACAGATGAATGTATCCAAGGATCGATCCTTTGTTAGGTCCTCTCCACCAAGGGTAATGTGCAGTCTCTCCCATGACATTTTTAAAATTATCCAATCTTTTATTCTAAGACCATGAAAAAACTGATTAGATGGTTGTCTTGGGATAGCAGTCTGTACCTATGGATGGTGAGACTGAAGAGCTCTGGCTAATTTATTACAGCAATCATAATTATCAGAACAGAGGAGAATGAGGTCCTCTAGTGAGTTATAGCACACAATTAGTTATTAATGATTTTCATTAGAGTAAGAGGATATTATGGTAAGTGAGGGTATAAATAAAGCTTCGGGGCCTTTACTCTTTTTATACTATGATTTTATTTGATGGACAAGAGTATTTATAAACAAAATCTTTGGATAGACAAATATTTTTACCAATTTTTGTACATAAGTACTATTTTTTAATCTTAAAAGTGCACAGTCATTGAAGCATATTTTTATTACACATTTTACTTACAATTAAACTAGGAAGGTTGAATTTCTCTTTTGTTTTCTCAGGTTTTTTTTTTTTTAATCCTAAATTTGCTAAACATAAAAAGTCCCAAAATAGTATTGAGGTATTTAAAGTTTGGAGAGGCCAAGCATACCTAAATATTCCTAGCATGCTCTTTTATTTATTTTTTTAATAAAATAAGGAAGTAAATCTTTGTGTTATGAATGGCCATTGAGGAAAAATCAACAATATTTTATGTGTAAAAAATAATCTTAACTTTTATTTGTTTGGTTGACTTTGGAGTCCGTTTTAGTTTCTTCACAGCTAAACCAAATACCATGCAATGGGATGGCTCAAGAATAGATATTTAGTGGCTCATGGCTTCAGAGGCTGGAAGGCTTGCTTCTCCCTGGAGTCAGTATCTTATGGTTGATGGCAATCTTTGGAGTTCCTTGGCTTTTCCATAGCATGGTTATGCATATGGCAATGTCTTCTCCTTTCTCTTCTTGAAAACTGTTTTTGATGTAAAGTCTAATTTATCTGATATTTACCTGATATTAGTATAGCCATCCCAGTAAGCTCTCTTTTGCTTACTACGTGCATAGTGTATATATTTTTTTATCCTTTCATGCTTAACCTACTTGTGTCTTTGACTTTAAGGTTAGTCTTTTGCAGACAGCATATAGTTGGGGTATGCTTTTTAAATCCATTCTGCCAATCTCTGCCTTTTGACTGGAGAGTTTAATCCATTTACATTTAAAGTCACTACCTATAATACAGGACTTTCTTCTTCCATTTTGTTATTTAGTCTTTGTTAGTCTAATACCTTTTCTCTCTCTCACTTCCATTAAAGCCTATTTTTATATTTGTTTGCTTTCTTGTGTTGTATCATATTAAGTGCCTTCTCATTTCTATCTGGATATATTTTTCATCTGTTTTCCTTGTGGTTACCATGGGTTTAAAATTTAACATCCTAAATATATAGCAATGATATTTGTTTTGATACCAACTTAACTTCATTAGTATGCACATATACTTTTCCAATTCCCCTCTGTTCCCCCCACCATTTTTTCTGTACTTGTTACCACTTATATCTTTGTACATTGTATGTCTCAAAACCTAGATTTATCATTACTTTTTATGCATATGCTTTTTAGCTCCTGTAGGAAGTAAGAAGTGGAATTAAATACAGAACAATACAAATACTATAATACTGGCATTTATGATTACACAAATGGTTACTTTTACCTCAGGTCTGTATTTTTTTATGCTGCTTTGAACCACTATCTTGTGTCCTTTTGTTTCAGTCTAAAGAACTCCCATTAGCATTACTTGTAGGACAGTTGAGTGGTGATGAACTCACTTTATTTCTTTGAGAATGTCTTATTCTCTTCCTCATTACTGAAAGAGTTTTGCCAGATATAAAATTCTTGGCTGGCAGTTGTTTTTCTTTAGCACTTTGAATATTTCAATCCACTGCCTTCTTGCCTGCATGGTTTCAGATGAGAAATCGGCACTTCATCTAATTGGGACTCCTTTGTACATAACATGCTGTTTTTCTCTTGCCGCTTTTAGGACTCTCTTCTCTCCCTTTGCATTTGATAGTGTAATCAATACATGGGAGTAATTTTTTTCTTCATGTTTATCCTGGTTGGTTTTTTCTGAGCCTCTTTATGTTCATATTTGTGTTTTTTGTTAAATTTGGGAACTTCTCTGTCATTATTTCACTATTCCTTCTGCCCCTTTCTCTCTTTCTTCTCTTCTGTGACTCTCATAATGTATATTTTGGTGCTCTTGATGGTGTCCCATTGCTGTCTTAGGTTATTTTCACTTTTTTTTTTCTGCTTCTCAGCGTGACTTTTCTTCAAGTTCACAGATTCTTTCTTCTGCCAGGCCCAATCTGCCCTTGAAATCCTTCTGGGCCTTTTTCATTTCAGTTACTGTGGTCCTCAACTCCAGTAATTCTATTTGGTTCCCTTTTAAAATGTCTGTCTCTTTATTTATACTCTCATATTTTTCATTCATCATTTTCTGATATCCTGTAGCTCTTTCTCTGTACTTTCCTTCATCTCCTTGAGCATTTTAAAGATCATTATTTAAAGGCTTTATTTAGTACATTGACATTCTAATTTTCTTTGTTGTTTTATTCTGTATTTTTAATCCTCTTCCTGGATGGGTTATTAGTTCCTGATTCTTTGTTTGTCTTGTGCTCTTTTGTTGTACACCGTACATTTTAATATTTTAAAATGTTAACTTTGATATTTACTCCCTGAGATGTTTGTTTCTTGTTTTTTTTTTTTTAACAAGCAAGTGATAAAGCAGAGATATTCTTGGGCTTCAGCCCTCCTATCAGGATGGTCTTCCCAAGAGAAATTCAGTTTCTTGGGTTTTCCTTTTCTTCCTGGGAATCTGTCTTGTCCTGGGCTTTTGTTTTTAGTTGTTTTGGAGTTCCCCTGGTTACAGGAGTTTGGTTGTCCCATCATTTTCCCAGGGAACAAATCTCCCTCTCTGGGATATTTGAAGCTGGCAGGACTTTGCCCCAGAATGTCTGCTTGTATAGATTTTCACATTCTTTTTTTGTGTCACACTGCTTTTGCCTGGAAGGCAAATTCTGGCAAGAGGATCACCCTGGAGAGGACTTTCTCAAGCCATCTTTCTCAGCCAAAGCAGGGTTAGGGACCCATGAAGGCAGCGCAGGCCATAAAGTGGAGGGCGTCAGGAAAGGCATCAGAAGCTTCTTGGATGACTCCCTGTGGCAATTTTGTATTGTTTATGAATTCCAAAAATTGATATTGAATTGTGTTTACAAACTGGTCTGTTCCTCTGGGTGAATTAGATTGTATTAGATTCAGAGGTTTCACTTTTTATTAAATCAAGATTAGGGCTTTTATTTGACCACGCCATTAGGGCGACTCAGTTTGAGTCCCACCCCCCACCCTTTGTGGGCTAAATAAGTGGATGCCCAATCAAAGACAGGGAAGTAAATACACAGAGAAGGAGAACACAGAGAGTTTAGTTTTAGATGATGGAGCCCTGGGGAGAGAGCCAAGCCATTTGCGTGATAGTTTGCAACTAAAGAGACCAGAGCCCTGAACAGCTGTGAAAGCCCAGAAGGAAAAGACCCCTGGAGAGAGAGATGAGCCTTATGCTAGTCTACAGCTGAGATTGAAAGAAGCTGGGACCATGGAGCCTTAGAAGAAAGAGGAAGGCTGAACACTTGCAGAGACTGGCAGCTATCTTGCTCCAACAAATTCTGGCAACAGACTTTAGTGAGGAAAGTAACTTACTCCTTACGACCATGTGACTGTAAGCTTCCACCCCAAATAAATACCTTTTATAAAAGCCAACAGATTTCTGGTATTTTGTATCAGAAGCCCTTTGGCTGACTAATATACTCCTCAAAGTTGAGCTTTCCTGGCCTGCCCAGCATTGAGGTAGCTCTGCCTTCTCCATTGAGGGTTGAAACAATGGCTGATGCTGCCTTTGTCTGGGGTGTGTTGAAATAATAGCTCTCTGAGCCAGGACCCAGTGATCTGAATTAACTAAACAAAAGAAGTGTTCAGTTATTGGCCATACTCAATAAGAGGGGAAGAGGATCTTCATGTCCCTTTGTGTCACCAGCAGCTAGCCAGGAACTGAGCCATGCAGTTGCTTGATGCAAGAATGCAGGATGGATGCCTATAGCCAATGTGTAGAGATAGCAATTTATAGTTCTTTACTGTAATTTATCAACCTCTTCCTCCTTCTCTGGATGCTTTAGTGTGTTCTTCCAACCTCTGGAGTTTCAAAATAGTTGTTTCAGACAATTCCTGCTTGTTTAATAACCATTTTGATAGTTTGGCTGAGTCCTGAACTCCCTTCTCTGCCATATTCCCTGGCAGTTATGGCACTTAATCTTATTGAGGCTCTCTTGTATGTAATGCATTACCTTTCACTTGTGGCTTTCAGAATTCTCTCTTTATCTTTGTCATTCAACAATTTGATTATAATATGCTGCAGCATGTATATATTTATGTTTATCTTTCTTGATGTTCATTGAGCTTCTTAGATGTGTATGTTCATGTCTGGGGTAGATTGAAGCTGTGTGTACCCAGAGAAATATGTTCCTAAATTTAATCCATTCTTGTGGGTGTTAATCCATTGTAAATAGTACCATTTGATGAGGTTACTTCAGTCAAGAAGTATGGCCCACCTCAAACAGGATTGACCTTAATCCTATTACTGGAGTCCTTTATAAGCAGAGTGAAATTCAGGAGAGAGAGAAAGCCACAGAGGAAGCAGCCAGAAGCTGAAATCAATGGAACACAGAGATGCCACCATGTTCCTAGCCATGTGGCAAACTAAAGACCAATAATTGCCACCAGCCAACCCCAAAATGCCACAATCTTTGGGGAAAAAGCTTTGCCTTGGTTTGAACTTTCTATTAGCCTTAAAACCATTACCTAATAAATTTTCATTGTTTAAGCCAACCCATTGCACAGAATTTTCTTAAGAAGCCCAGAAAACTAAAAAAGAAAAAAACATCTTTTGTTAAATTTGGGAACTTTTCAACCACTATTTCTTTGAATAGTCTTTGTGCCACTTTCTTTCTTGTCCTTTTGGGACTTCAACAACTGGTATACTGGTATGCTTGATGGTGTCCTACAGGTTCCCAAGGCTCTGTTCACTTATCTTCATTCTTTCTTTTTTCTGCTCCTGAAAATGAATGATTTCAATTGTCTTACCTTCAAGTTCTCCTATTCTTCCTTCTGCTAGTTCCAATCTGCTGTTGCACTCATCTAGGGAATTTTTAATTTCTGTTGCTATGATCTTCAGCTCTTTAGTTCTTTTTCATAATTTCCATTTCTCTATTGATATTCTCTTTGTGGTCATCTGTTGTTCCCCTGATTGCTTTAGTTCTCTGTTCATGTTTTCCTCTAGCTCTTTGAGCAAATTTAGGGCTATTTCCCAGGTCAGTCCTCCCCATTGGTGGTTTCTAATGGTTTGTTTCCCCTGCCTGGGCCATCACTTCTTGTTTCTTTGTATGTTTCATAATATTTTGTTGAAACCTGGACATTTTGATATTTTAATGTGTTATCTCTGGAATTTATATTCTGAGGCATCTGTTCCTTAAGCTTGTATAGAGCTAGTGTTATGATGGGACTTTCATTGAATGCCAGAAGGTAATTTAAAAAAAAGGAAGGGAATAAAGAAAACTCTTTTGCCAGTCTTTGAAGATATACCCTTAGGAATATTGTGATCTCTTTCAGGATTTACCCATACAATGAATTTAGAGAATACCTTCAAGCAAAGTTGTAGGGACCTCCTTGTTCTTTTCTTTACATATGTCTTGTCTTGGGCATGTGGTTTAGCCCTGGGAATTACCCTGTTTACACAGAGATCAGTGTCTTCTCTTCCCTAGGAAACAGTTTCCTCATGGTCCTAAGCATTGCACAGTATGTCCTACAGCCAGCAACCCCTTGCCTCCAAGGAGCACAGTTTGACTGCTCTCCCACAGAATTCTTTAGGATAGTTCTTCGTGCTGCTTCTACACACAGGTCAAGTTCTGGGATGGCAAGTCTCTCAGGCCACCAATAGACAGATTGGGCTAGATATATATGTGCATGGGGGTTACCTTGCTCCTTTTGGACCAAGAATCCACACTGGGCCCATGGGCCAGCTCTGTGTTGAGTCAGTGAAGGGTGGGGAAAGGCCCAGCCAAGTTACCAAGATATCCTACTAATATTAAGCTGCCTTTATGTTGACTTGACACTTGCACTGTTATTGCAGCCCTTTTGTTGTTTTCAAGAGCTTTGAGAAAGATATGTTTGCCAGTTCTTGCTGGTTGTTCAGAGCTTCTTCACTGGGGTTTTGATTTGGATTTTCCTAATGGCTATTGATGTTGAGCATCTTTTCATATGCTTCTTGGCCATTTGTATATTTTCTTTGGAGAAATGTCTATTCAAATCCTTTGAACATTAAGCAATTGGATTGCTTGTCTTTCTGTTGCATTGAAAAGTTCTTTATATATTCTTGATATTAAGTCCTCTTAATATCAATTTTCTCCCATTCTTTAGGTTGTGTTTTCATTTTCTTTGTAATGTGCTTTGATGCACACAACATTTTAATTTGGATGAAGTCAAATTTAGCTAATTTTCTTTTGCTGCTCATGCGTTGTGTGTCATATCTAAGAATCCATTGCTGAATCCCAGGTCATGAAGATTTGCTCCTATGACATCTTCTAAGAGTTTTATAGTTTTGACCATATATTTAGTTCCTTGATCCATTTTGAGTTGATTTTTGTATATGTTGTGAGGTAGGGTATGAACTTCATTCTTTTGTATGTCTATACCCAGTTCTCCCAGCACCATTTGTTGAAGAGGCTATTTTTCCCTATTGATGTTATGTATTTAGCATTCTTATAGAAAAATCAATAGGCCATAGATGAGTGGGCCTGTTTTTGACTTTCAATTTTGTTCTATTGGTCTATTTGTCTATCTTTATGCCAGTGCCACAATGTTTTGATTAATGTGGTAAGTTGAATTATGTACCCTATAAAAATATATTCTTAATCTTAATCCATTCTTGTGGTTGTGAACCCATTGTAAATAGGACCTTATAAAGTTGTTATTTTTAGTTAATGTGTGTCCCACGTGAATGAGGTTGGGCCTTAATCCACAGCAACAGTTTGGAGACTCATTGGTTGAATGAATTTAAGAAAATATCTGTCCATATTGTAACTGATCACTAAAGTACATGATGCAGAGTTTTCAGTGGTCATACACATAAGCAATATAGCAACTAGTTCAGGAAAATCAATAAACATACACACACATCACAACTACAACACAATGATAACAAAACAACAGCAACAATAAAACCATGTGTGGGAAGACTTGATTTTCAGAATTGCCAAATTATATTATTTAAAATATCCATTTTCGAAAAAAATCATGAGGCATGCAAAGAAATGTAAATATGGTTATGCATAGGGACAAAAAGCAGTCAATAGAAAATATTTAAGAGGAAACCCACACTTTGGACTTACTAGAAAAAGAATTTAATTTAAATCTGCTATTATAAATATATTCAAATAAATAAGGACAGAATGTCAATTGAAATTATTCAATTTGATGAAGAGAAAGAAAGAGAATGAAGAAAAATAAACAGAGCCTCAGAGACCTGTGGGACACCATAATGTGTATGAATATATATGTAATGGGAGATTCAGAGGGAGAGGGGGGAAGATGGGGCAGAAAGAATATTTGAAGAAATAATGGTCAAAACTTCCCAAATTAGATAAAAAAAAAAACACATTAAAATACACATATAAGAATATCAAAAACTGCTAGTAGGGTAAAACCAAAGTGATTGTACCCACACACCTCATACTTTTCATAGCCACACTGTGAAAAGCCAAGACAGAGGGAGAATTTTGAAAGCAGTAAGAAAGAAGTGAATCACCATGTTTAAGATATCCTCAATAAAATCAACACCTGATTTCTCATCAGAAATTGTGGGGACCAGAAGATAGTGGGATGACATATTTATAGTGCTGAAAGAAAGATAGTTAACCAAGAAGTCTATATCTAGCAAAACTATTCACTAAAAGGGAAGAAAAATTAAGACATTTCCAGATAAATAAAAACAACAACAGAATTTGTCACTAGCATACCTGTCTTGGAAGAAATACTAAAGGAAGTACTTCAGGCTGATATAGAAAAACACTAGACAGTAACTCAAATCCACATGAAGAAATAAAAAGTACTAGTAAAAGTAACTACACAGGTAAATATAAAAGACAGTATAAATGTATTTTTATTTGCAACTCTTTTCTTCTCCTATCTGATTTAAAAGACAACTGCATAAAGCAATGATTACATAACAGTGTTGATGGACTTGTATTATAAATACAGAGAGGTGTAATTTGCATGACAATAATGGCACAAAGGAGGCAGGAGGGAATGAGATATTTTGGAGTAAAGATTTGTATACAATTTAATTAAATTGTTATTATTCTTAACTAGATTGTTATAAGTAAAGATGTTAATTGTAATACCAGGGTACCAGTATGAAAATAACTCACAAAAAATGAAAAAGCAAGGGAATCAATATGATACAATAGAAAATATCTATTTAACACACAGAAGGCCGTATGACCCAGCAACTCCACTCTCTTATGTATATACATAAGAATCTTGAGAATATATGACCACAACAAAACGTGAATGTTGATAGCACCATTATTAATAATAGCCAAAATGTATAACAAAATCAAATAAATGTTTATCAAGTGATTAATAGATAAATAAAATGTGGTATATCCATACGATGGGATTTTATTTGGCAATTAAAAGGAATTAAGTACTGATGCATGCTACAACTTGGACGAAATGTGAAAACATTATGTTAAGTGAAAGAATCCAGTCATGAAGCAGGGCAGATAGAGAATCAATAGACAGATCTGGTACCTGGCAGAAAAACCAATGCCATTAACACGTATTCTTCAATACCCCAAAGATGACTGCTGGAAGACCCTGATGAAATTCTCCCATCTGGAATGAGATTTCTGCCGGAAGCCAGGGGAAGCCCTGGATGTTCTCCAGGGGCCTTATCATTGGGCCCTCCTGGGGGATTGATGGGTTGGGTAATCAATCAAAACAGCAAATTGGCACTCCCCCCATGCCATTAGCAAAGGGGTGGAATAATTAATGGTTCAAAAAGCAAGTGCAAAGGCCTTTTGCCCTCTCTTGCCTTTTGACCTCTCTCTTGCCTTCTACCCTGTGCTGGCCTTCTTTGCCCCCACCTGGATCAATACACAAGTAAATCTGGGCATTTATAATCTCTAATGGACAATTGTAGTCTGTAAATCATCCCTCTTTATCACTTTTTCAGCCCTTTCCTCTCTACCTGGGACCCAAGATCTGTTATTTTCTCCCATTTCTCTACCCTCCCTTCCTTAATAAATTAATGGCCTAATCAATGTGGCTTGCTCTTAAAACTCATTTCTTGTAACTTAGTCAAGAACCTTGACAAAATCTGGCTACATATTTTGGTAAGCAGCCAGGAGGTTATTGGTGAGTGAAACTATGACCTACAGCCTGTTTAATGCCCTCTTCTAGTTATCCATTTTAAACAGGTTTGCCACAAGCCCCCGCAGGACATAATCCTGGCAGGAAAGAGGTCGGGGCATGGGAACTTTCTGTGTCCATGCCACATGCCCAGGCTTGTGAGACCTGACCCCAGCTGGGAAGTCAAGGACACAGAGCAGGGGCCCAAAACAGGGCCCTGCCAAGACAGAGGTTCCCTGGCCAAGCTCCAGACACTGTGAAGCCACTTTTTCAAACTGTTTTACTAGTCGCCAGCTTTGCCCTCGGGCCTGGCCGCCATTGCCTTCTTCTGCCCTCTCTCCTTAGTGGCAGTGGCAATGACTCAGAGGCAGGGTCTTGCACCTCCCAGTGGGTCCATGCCTTTGCAAGCTTACCTTCCTATCAACCACACCCAAGCACCTGGTCTGGGGTGGGGTGGGAAAGTGGCAGCAGGCAGGGCTAAAGTGGATGCCATCCATGTCCCCTTTCCCAGGCGGGGGTCAAGGGCCAGGGCTCCTTTCATAATTAATATTTACCCACATTTTATCTTCCTACTACCTACTACTGGATTTCTCATTACGGGTTTGTGTTAAAATGCTTTGGAATGTCTTAAAGACTGTAAAACTGAAAATGCCTTTGCTAATGAGGAAGTTATTGCCTCAGGACCCCAAGGCCTGTTAGCTAGAACAATTGATCTCTAATTACTTAATGGCCTTTTGATTGCTGGTCTAACTGGGAAACTATCAGACAGTAAAGTCATAAAACTATTTCAGCTTTTAAGACATCTGTAAGAATAAGAAATTTTTTTTTTTGCCCCTTCTACAAGAAGGAGCAATATTCGGCTTGGAAACCATCCAATCTATTTGGCCTATCTTCCAAGTCCAGAATGGCCCTGGAAATGCCCAATGGCAGGGTCTCTGTGATTTCCAGGGTGGCGGGAACCAGAGAAGTAACTCTGAATGTCCCCTAAGACTTGAAGCCTTGGGCGCTTCGATTCAGAGAGCAGCCAAACATCCCCTGAGATTTAGCTCAGGAGCTTTAGTTTGGGAAACTGTGCAGTCAGTCTCAGAACCTGGAATGTAGGGGTGCCAAGAACCAGAGCAGTAAACTCTGAACAGCCCCCATTCCTTGGGCCCTTCCATTCAGATGGCAGCCAAACATCCCCTGAGACTTATCTCTGGCACCTTGGTTTGGGTAACTGCCCCCAATGTCTCCCACTAATCTGTCTTGGGTGCTTTGGCCTGAACTTCAGGATTTTCAGGCATCCCCCAAGACCTAAGTCGGCCACAGGAATGCCTGTCAGTGAGGCTCCGCATTAAATTCTCAGGACATTGAAACCAGAGTAGCAGCTCCAAATTATTTGGAATGGTAAACGTTTTAGTCAGAATTGGACTCTGGAACGCGAGGTCAGTCAACTAAAAAGCGCTTCTTCGTTCTTCCTGGAATAATGGGCATGGTCTTTAGCCTACCAGCAGACTCCGCATATGAGTATCTTCTCTGGAATTAGGAAAATCTACTTACTGCTGGTCTAAGTGGCCACAGTATAGCCAAGAACAGCCTCTGTATGGGACCCTGAATTCTAATTAAACCAGTGTAAAAGAGGAGAATAGATAGATCTGAGGACCAGAAACCTCATGTCATGTCTCCTTAAAGAAATGAGGAAATACACCTCAAACTTCCATTAGTTTAAACTCAGTTGTGCCTGTAAAAGGTATGAATAGGAATCAAGATCCAGATTGGTTACTAAACCTCTCCTGGAAGCTAAGAAACCTCATGTTTTATCAATTAAAATTTAAAAACTCCTAAAAATGTTAAGGTTATAAAATTCTTTCTTCTGTTTTAATCTGTGCTTAACTTTATGTTCAACTTTGTCACTTTGCTTGTGCCTAGGAAATCACCTGTTACAAATTAGACAATGGTGAAAGGTAACCTAAAATGAGTCTTCTAATGTCAATACTGTCTTGCAATTGGATTTAATGTATAAATCACAAGTGGAATTAGTTCAACTGCTAGAAAAGCAGAAAACCTTGCAAAGTTGTTACTAATGAAATTCTTCTGGCTTAGTTAATAAAAGTACACAATTTGCCTTAAAGTAAAAACCTACTAGAAACTGTAACTCAGCATTGTCAAACTCTTGTGCATTCAAAACCTGAAGATACACTACAGGTTGCCTCTCCTTTTGAGTTATTGGCTAGGTTAGTCCCTGACCCCTAAAACAATAAAAGCATCTACTACATCTCTGGTTGTGCTACTGAAGTGGATGGAGACTACATTGCAGTTTCAGATTCTTGTAGCAACCAACGATGGCTCAGTATAGCCAAATGTACAGCGGATATTGCCTCCAGACTAGCACTGTTTCATAGTGCCAAAGGGTGCAATGCACCAGGTCAGTGGAATACTGGAACATATTTTCCTAGCTTCTCTCTAGGGTCAATGGTGCTGCAGCATGTTGGTTGTGTGAAGGACATACCAAGTGGAGCAATGATTACCAGAGTACTGTGAGTAGAACTTAAACATAATTGGCATTATGGCCTGCTCCCAGGGAGAGATAACATGTATTGTATTGTAAACCTGGAACTTAAATCTATTAATTGCAGCTCAAAGAAAAACTTATGCATTAGGTAGTGCATTCATTTGTATTAAGTACTATACCTATATTTCCTTTCTAGATATATGCCTGATGATCATGGTGATATTTTTTCTATTCTAGATCATATGCAGAGGGATATTAAACATGTTAAAAATCCTGGTAAACTTCATTTTCTACGTAGTAAATGAATGTGCCCCCGCCCCAAAAAATGGTGACCTTGCCTAAGAGCAGTGGGGGCAACAGCCCTTTTAATTTAAAAAAGTCAGCAAATTAACTTGGGGGTGACCTCACAGTCTTCACCTCACACTAGGTAAAAGACATGCTTAACCCAGGTCTCCCTCCTAGCCCTTATTCCAGAACCTGTCACACTCATACCCTGAGGACTGGCAGACTGGCATGCCATCCTAACAGGGCTAAGCGTTTCCCACCAGAAGGGACACAGCAAACAAGGTGGCTAGGACCCACTTCAGCTTAGCCCCTTTGAGATGGTCCATGGACAGCCTTTCCTCACCCAGGACCTGGAAACTAGGTTCTGATTAAAACTTGGCAAGAAAAGAAGCCTTACTCTCAATTAGAGGCAAAGTGGAAGGAACTTTACTCTGCATTTCTAATCACTCCCACAGCTATTAAAGTTAAAGGAATTTCCAGCTTGGTGCACTTATCTCAAGTGAAGCCAGCTGCCCAGGAAAGTGCCAGCTCAGCAAAACATCTGACGGGATGCATGAGTGTCAGTCATTGGACGGCCTGAAATACCTCTTCAAGAGAAAAAGCTAAGTAGTGTCTGTGTCAAAGCCAGCTGTTTCCTATAACTCTAGCCCAAATGCCTATTGCTAGGGGGAGGGCAAACCAAACATCCCTTATGAAATATTGTCTGTTTTCATCTCCTGTAGCTTAACTAAAAAGGGCAATACCTCTTCTCATTCCTCTCCTCTACCATAGGAAATGAGATTGGCAATTTATACCTAACCCCATTGTCTATTGCAATCTCGCTCTAGAGTAAACCAACAGCATAAAATAACTGAAAGAAAAATAATATTTCCCACCAACTTTGGGAAAATGTGGCCTTTACAGGCACCTGGCCTTTTCTACTTTTGTGGCCCAGGATCTTCTTAGTAGGACAATATATTCTCAAAATTCTAATCAAATTTATTTCTTCCAGAATCAACATTTGTTTGCCAAATGGAGATGTCATCCAACTTTGCCCAGCATGCCAGATCTGTCTTCCTCCAATGGAGATAGAACAGCAGGAGGGTTTCACACCTTGTCAGGTAGGGCCTACTGCCCCTAACCAGCAAGAAGTAATTACAGAAGAATAACCATCACCGTTCAGCACCCTTTTAAGAATAAGGTGTAAACTCTCTGAGGGGGAATGAAGCAGGCTAGATAGGGAATCAATAGACTGATCTGGAACCTGGCAGAAAAAACACTGTCATTAACATGTATTCTTCAATACCCTGAATATGGCTGCTGGAAGACCCGCATGAAATTCTCCCATTCAGAGTGAGTTTTCTTTCAGAAGCCAGGAGAAGCCTCGGATATTCTCCAGGGGCCTTATCATTGGGCCCCCCGGGGGACTGATGGGTGGGGTAATCAATCAAAACAGCAAACAGCTGGAACTCCCCCCATGCCATTAGCAAAGAGGCAGAATAATTAATGGTTCAAAAAGCAAGTGCAAAGGCCTTTTGCCTCTCTCTTGCCTTTTGACCTCTCTTTTGCCTTCTGCCCTCTGTGCTGGCCTTCTTTGCCCCCACCTGGATCAATACGCAAGTAAACCTGGGCATTTATAATCTATAATGGGCAACTGTAGTCTGTAAATCAGTCCTCTTTATTACTTTTCAGCCCTTTCTTCTCTACCTGGGACCCAAGATCTGTTATTTTCTCCCATTTCTCTACCCTCCCTCCCTTAATAAATTAATGGCCTAATCAGTGTGGCTTGCTCTTGAAATTCATTTCTTGTAGCTTAGTCAAGAACCTAGACAAAATCCACTATAGTCACAAAATGACACATATTCTATGAGTTCATTTATATGAAATGTTGAGAATAGGCAAATCTGCACAGACAGATTAGTAGCTGCTTAGGAATGTGGGTTAGGAGAAATGGTGAATGACTGCTAATGGTTATGAGGATTCTTTTTGGGGTAATGAAAATATTCTGAAATTAATATTGTGATAGTAATGATGGTTCCACAAGTCTGTGATTATACTGAAAACCAGTGAATTGCATACTTTAAATTGTGATTTGTATGGTATATAAATTATAGCTCAATAAAGCTGTTATCAAGTACAGGGAACAGATGAAAATATACTCAACATTATTAGTCATTAGGGAAATACAAATCAAATCCACAGTGAGGTACCACTTCCAACCCACGAAGATTGAAAAAAAAAAAAGAGAGAGAGAGAGAGAAAGGTAATGGATCTGCCATGAGGGAGTCTGGTGCAAAAGATTTGGGATGGCATTGGGACTCAGGTGAATACTTTAATGTGGGGAATTTGCGAGCCTCTAATTATGCTATAATGTCTTCCATAGAGAGCTATCAAAATGGAAATACAGTATCTGGGAAGGGTATGATGTTATACACCTGCTATCCCATTGACATGAATTAAATTAGATTGCCATCTGTCCTTTGGGCTCTGAAGGATTGGGCCCTACTAATGAGAATTTTAACGGAGAGGTATGATAAAGGGCTGATGAGGAGAAGGTGGTGGTGAGGAGAGGTTTAGGAAGGATCGTTTAGTGGGGGAGTTTTCTAGGCAGATGTAGGTACCTGGAACCTATTATTCTTAGACTAAGCTGGCTCTACCCATCTCTCTCAATTTATGGACCTTTGGTAGTAACAGTAGCTAACGTTTATCAAATACTTATTTTGCAGCAGGCAATGCTCCCAGTGGTTTTTCATGTGCTAACTTGTTTTCTCCTTATAAAAACCTATGTGATTGATGGAATTATGCTTTCAATATAACAGAATAGAGAACTGAGGCATAGAGCAATTATCATGTTCCACGTCACAGAGCTAATAAATCAAAGAACCAGAGTTCAAACTTTGGCAGTCTTGCTTCAGAGCCTAGTAACCAGTACACTATGTTGCTGTACCAATACCACCTTGGGTTACTAGTGAGGGCAGAAGATGGGAGAAGAGGCTGCCAGTCATTGGAAGATGGCTTCAGAGGCTGTGGCAAGGCTGTGGGGCACTTCAGAGAGGCTGGGTAACATGATGTGGCAATGGAAATGAGTTCTAGACTTAGATTTGTGTCCCCTTGAGTTTGTGTTCTGATTCTGCTACATATTGACTGGGAGATCTGGATAATTTGACCTTATTAGTCCAGAATTTATTATCTATAAAAGGGAAAAATAATATTTGCTCTGCCTGCTCCGAAACCTTGCGGTAAGATTCAATCTGAGTTAATGTATATTGAAAAAGCTTTATGAACCTCAGTAAAGCATATAACATGAGGTGGTGGAATGCCAACAATAACAAAATTAAAGTAGAGGTCCAGCTTTTGGATCATAATGATGCTGGAAGCTTCTGGATTGATAAGGAGTTTGGCAAAGAAAAGTTGTCCTTTCACATTAGTCCTGATAGGTGAGAGGTCTTCATTGCATTTGAGGATTGCTGTCTCTCTGGTTCTCCTGCTGGTGACTGAGGAGTAGCTGAGCCCACTTGTAAATAATTCATAACTTAAAAAATTCTAGGTAGAAAATTATTATTGGATTTTTATGAAACAGGTTGGGAGAAAAAAAGTTTGGAGTACAGTCAGTCAATGGAAGTGTCACCTCCTCCCTGGGCCAATGGTTCAGCAAATCTTGCAGAAGCCTGGTTGTGGCAGCAGCTGTGCCTTGTGTGAAAGGACTCTGACAAATTCACCCATCTTCACAGACAGCTCAATTCAAATTTAATGTTGCTGCTTTAGCCAGGTGGGGGCCATCCTTTATATCTGTGTTATAAATGGTTAAATGGCAACAGGGAAGAGGAGAAACGATTTGATTTTTATTTCAACTTGCTCTGAATGGGAGGTGGAGGAGAAATTTTTCTGAATACACCATTAGGATAGAGCTGGCAGATGTCTTCTTAACAGTTGTCCTGGAATATAGTGAATGCAGGAAAGTGCGTTCATTGGCTTTCTGGTAGGTGCGGGATTTCATAGCTCCTTGAATTGTGCTAATTTAACACTTGTTTGATTTGGGTAAGCTTGTTTTGAAATAATAGCAAAAAGAAGGTTCTGAGGATCCTTTTGTAGAGGAGTTGCTTTGGGATGTAGTGGCAAGCTCATAAACTAAAGATAGTAATCACAATCTGGTGATCATTACTTATTTTCTGCTTCTATGCAGACCAGATTCTTCATATTTGCATCAGGTGTTAAAGATGTCTGGGCTCTTCTTCCTGCATTCATTTGCTATGATGGATAAAGGAAAAAATGCTTAGTGGGAAGCCTGGAATCTGGGGTTTGGCCTGATCTATCTAATAGGCCCCTTTGCCTCTCTCAGTCTTCTTAATAGGCACAATAGAAACCGGGAGATAGATTTCTGTAGCTAGTTGAGGAATTTGTCTTTCTGAGACTTAAAAAAATTAGGCTTCATATTTTGTGCAGGGGCCTGCTTGGGCTGCATTCATTACTCAACAGGTAGATGCAGTATAAGAAACATTTAAGAAATATTTAAGGAAGCACATATAACTAGATCAAATAACAAAATAAAAAATTAGTTCTAATCGTAGTGGATCACTATATTTGTCAGAAATGAGGGCACACAATAGCATTTTTGCTTGTATTAGTCAGGGTTCTATAGAGAAACAGAACTGATAGTTAATATATATATTAGGAGATTTATTATAGAAATTGGTTCACACATCCATGGGGATGGGAAAGTCCAAATTCTCAAAGTTAGAAAAAAGTAGTTTTGAAATCTGGTATGTCCAAATTCTGTAGGGCAAGCCACAAGCTGGACACACCGATGAAGCTGCAGTCGTATTTCCCAGGAGAAGCTGCTTGAAGAAAAGGCAGAAATTCTTCTTTCAAAATCCTCAGTTCTCACTCTAAGTCACATGGATAAATTGACTCCCCTCATTGTGGAGGGCAATCTCCTTTGTTGATAGGAGATGCAATCAGGCATATATACACTCCACTGACTAAGGATGTAAATACATTTATGAAATGTTGTCACAGTGGCAATCAGGTCAGCGCTTGCTTGACTAAACAACTGGACACCATAACCTAGCCAAGTTGATACAAGAAATTAACCATCACACTTCTTTATAGTAATCAAATATATTTAGGATTACTTCACCAAATAAATTGATGCATGGTCCCTTCCTTGGAAACTTGTGTCCTACATACAATTTGTTACTCTAACATTATGGTTGGGAAGGCAATGCTGCTGTCCTCTCAGCTGCACGCACTCTTTTCTGCCTAACTTCCCTTACTCCCAACGGGGGTGTCATTATTGATGAGATTGGGCAGATCTTGGACCATGTATTGGGTTCTGCTTTATTAGTTGAGTAGTTAGGTTACTGTGGCTCAGTTCAGAAAGGCCCTCTCTGCTCTTTTAGGCAGGGCGGACCAGCTTGCTCACTTCCTTCTTATTTCCTCTGAACATGTAACTGAGCATCTAGGGGATTCATGTAACTTCTTGTTCCTGGCTTCCTATACTGCATTCGCTCAGCACTTCCAGGTATATCTAAGATTTATTATCAGAAGAAAGTAAGAGTTCGACTTAGGCTTCAATCTGAGCCACATTCTCCAATTCAGTTTTCACTCAAAGACCCTGCTTTGGTAGTTAATCAAATATTGGTTCACTTATTAATAAATTAATATTTGTTCCCTGTATGACTAGTGTTTCTTTCCTAGAGTTCCTTTGGGAATCCTCTGTTATATTCCTAAGTCTCTGATTATAATGTCCTCAGAATAAAATCAAACCTTTTTTGGAACTCTTAATAATAACTACTCAACACCTTGCTTGTCTGGCTTACCTTTGCCTACATTAAAGTGGAAAACACAAAGCATAAGACATAGCAATTCCTTGATTATATTCTATTCCAAGCGCTTCCTCTTAATTTCCTCATTTGTAAAATAAAGAATTTGAACTAAATTATATCAAGACCAACTCTAATCTTTAACATTCTCTGGTACTATAAATGTTCCTCTTGTGATTTCAGAGCTCTCTTAAAGACAGAATTTTAATTTTTTTCTTTTCTCTAAATTTTCTTTTGAATCTCATTCTCTCTGTGTCTGTCTCTTTCTCTCTTTCTAATAAACACACACTTAAATATCAGTGAATTAAACACACTTTCTGTGAATAGAATTTTTTTTTTTTTACAGCATATAAAATGATTATGGGAAAATGGAAGAAAAAACCCAGTGTAAAACAGTTCTCACCATATTTAGGAGGACTTCACAAAAAGCAGCTTCAAGGCAAATCTGGTGTCAGAGCAAGCAGATCAAGCAGCCTCTAATCGGCCTCATTTATAGCCTTTTCACATAACCCAGGATATCACTTTTTTTTTTTAAAAGAATGAGCTATGCTCCCTTCTGAAAAGAGCTTAATGTTTCTTTGAATGACATAATTAGAAAGAAGATTTCACATCAATGACTTAATCTGGGCTGTTGCTTTATGAAGAAGTTGAGAAAGAAGCATTTATTCAGGAGGATGGAGGGGAGTATAATAAAAAAATACGAATACAGCTCAGCTTTGGAGATGGAGATTATGCAGCTGTTGAGTTCAAACTGGACGAAAGAGCTCTGCTTGGAAACACAGGCTAAATGGACAGAAGGAAAAATGGATGGAGAAAAGGATAGCAAAATCTGAAATACAAAATTTAGTATCTCAGGATGAATTTATTAGGCTTAACCTCAATATCCATATATCTGAAGGGGAAAACTTATGCTTGTTAGGGCCTTCAAACACTTGTGAAATAAAACAACAGAAGAAATGGGAATTTAGCACCTACTGGATGTAATTTGTTGACTTAATTTTTAAAAAATCTTTTGGTCTTTGCAACCCTTTCAGGTAGAAGTTGAAGCTTGATAAGGTTACATAACAGCCCCAAGGTCACAAAGTGTTCAAGTAACAGAAATGAGATTTAACCTTTAGGTGTCTGACCTCAAAGACTGTTCTCTTCACATCACACCACACTTCCTCCACATTGGAGGGCTGGCGTAGATGGAAAGGGACGCTAGACTTCCTTCTAGAGTAAGATATGTTTGGAAGCTTGATTCTAGAAGCTCTATTTTTGTAACACACCTCATGGAGGCTAAAAATGGAGCCGCCAGACCTAAGAATGATTCTGTGTGTTTAACTCTAGAGTTTTCAGGGATTAGTTTGGTAGTATTATTTATGCAGATATTGACTATTTTACTCACATTATTGAGGAAATATCCTCTGCTCTGACAAATCCTTCTTTGATTTCATTCTACAATCTCTGTTGACTACCTGGTATTGGTCGTTTGCAGGATTACCTCATTGAAAGAGTGGGGGAAGGAGAGTGCGAAGTGGAGGACAGCAAGCCAAGCTCATCACCGATTTTGATTTTGACCATCATCCCAGAGGAGGTTCTAGTTCATGCATAAATTGCATGCCATACATTATTCATGGAGTCACCCAACAAAACAATGAGCTGTCAAAGACAAAATAATCATTTCTAGTCTCAGTGTGTGTGACTTCCAATTCCAATAATTATTTGGAAAATTTGAGGGAGTTGTGGCCCAGGTTAGTAATGATTTTTCACTAATCTTTATTTGTACTTTTGGGAGACAATTCTTCATGGGTCTCATGTTTCTGCCTCTATTGTAAGCAGAGGCACTTACTGCCCTCTTATTCTGAATTACCTTTTGGTATTTACGTAACAGTCTTTCTCCAAAGCCAAGGGCAAGCATGCTTACTGTCCAGTATAAGAGACAATGTCTCCCTCTGGAGCCAAGGATGGGCATGCATACTGCCAGCTATAAAAAGATTGATGTTCCTAAGCACAGGGTCTGTCTCCTGTAATCCCAATCCTTGTGAAGACATCCATAGGGACCCGTCCATATCACCCATGGGACTTGGGACAAGGAGAATCAGTGCAAATTTGCTGAGGCATGCTATGCCATGAGTATTAAAGTTCTTTGTCTCTGACCTAGGAATCTTATATCTTTTTGCCAGCACCCGTGAAACAGCTAACAAGTTGTGGTAGGCACCACTGTTAGATTGCTAACAATCGAGGTTAAAATTTCAGACCACTCACAGTTCTTGAGGAGACGGAGATGAGGATGGGATGTTGACAAGAATATATAATTCTATATTCAGAATAATTCCAATGTTATATTCCCCTTCACTGCAATAAAGAAGTTTTTGGCCAAAATATTACTGTGATCCAACAGTTTTATGATCATTAAAAATTATGTCATTCAGAAACAAAAGATCTAAAGGTTTAGATTGCCTTCTGCTGTGATTATTGCATTTGAAATGGGCTCTGTGATTATTAGACCAGTTTATTAAAAGGGAAATTAGGTAGAACTGCACAAGTTCAGAAAACGTTTGATGTCTCAAGGAGCATCTGAGTGGCAAGGTAAATAAATTAAAGAAATTCTGTCAGGCTAAACCCTTATCTCAAGTTCAGTTTTATCTAATACATGGTAGGCATGTACTAATGGTTATTATACTGAATTATATAAATGCCATTTTTCTTAACTCAATACGTACATGATATCCATGGCCAGTAAATAGTAAAGCACTTACAAATTTGGTTAGCTTGATTGGGACATAATTCACTTCTGGATAGAAAGATAAAGAGGGGTAAAAAGCTGTACTGTAAAAGAACTGGGAAAGGCTGGGAAAATAGAATTCTTAGGAAGGGCTTCCAGCACAAACATGATTTAACAATAGAATAAACAAGTTTCCTAGAGAACATAAAACTTCTCTGAACCATTCTTATCACTTAAAAACAAGAGGAAGGTGGGTGATGCTGCTGCAAATAAGCCATATCTATGTGAGTAGACCTATGTACCTTCAGATTTGCAGAGCTAGACCTGACCATGTTATCTAGGCCTGTGGTTGTGCCTAGTAATCAACAAGCTGGGCTTTTCATATCTTTGCTTTAGGACTGAAGCTTATCTTTTTAGTGCACGGGTTCTTAACAAGGGGTCTGTGAGCTTGAAATGAAATTCGAAAAAACATTATTCTTGTGGGAACGTGTTGGTGCAGGTGTGATATATCTACTAAATAATACACAGTCTAGTGTGGACTTAGTAAAGAGTCCATGGCTTTCACCTGACTGGCAAAAGGGCCTGTGGAACAAAAAAAGTTAAGAATCTCTGTTTTAGAGCATCATTCTGTTTGTAAATCTGCACCTTTGCTTGCAGTCTGGCTGCCTCACTCAGAAAGCATTCCTTCCCCAGTGACCAGCTGATGCACCTCAAATTGATCTCACTCTTCATGATACTTTTAAGACCCTCTCTACATATAGGCCTTATAAGAAGGGTTTCACCTAATTTCAATTGCTGTTTATTATTTTTTATTCTCCTTTATGCTCATGGACTTACTATTTTCTTCATTATTTTTCTGCTTATGAAGGTCCTTATTCCAGGCTTCTAGCTTGTTTTTTAAAACTTTTATTAAATATATTTTTTACACACATATATATAGCACAGATTAAGTGTATAAGTTGTAAACAAATGTGAACAATAAAAATGCCTGTGTATCCACCAAAAAATTAAGAAATAAAATAGTCCCAGCATCCTGGAGTCTTCCTTCATGCCCTCTCCTTATAAGTAACCCCACCTCCTATCCAAAGATGTCAATATCTTGACTTCTAATCCAGAGATGAGTTTTGTCTTTTTTTGAACTTGATAGAGATAGAATCTCACTGTATGTATTCTTTTATGTCTGGTCTCTTTCACCAAAATTTTTATTTGTGTGATTTAGTTGTTCATTTTCATGTATACTACAAACACACACACATGCACACATACACACACCACACCACACCACATTTTAATTATCTATTCTGCTGTTAGATTGTGTGATGGTTTGAAGCCGTATGGACCCAAGAAAATATGTTCTTAAAGTTAATCCATTCCTGTGGTGTGGACTCACTGTAAGTAGGATCTTTTGGTAAGATCTTAATTTAAGATGTGATCCACTTCATTTACGGTGGATCTAAATCCTCTTACTGGAGTCCTTTATAACAGAGTGAAATTCAGACGAAGAGAGAGAAAGCCATAGAAGCAAAAAGCTGGAAGCAACAAAACCTGGAGGAGTAGGGAGAGACCAGCAGTTACCGCCATGTGCCTTGCCATGTGACAGAGAAGTCCAGGATGGCCAGCAGCCAGTCTTCAGGAAAAAGGTATCCTCTTGATGATACCTTTAGTGGAACGTTTTCATAGTCTCAGAACTGTAAGCTTCTAAGCTAATAAATCACCATTGTAAAAGCCAACCCATTTCTGTTATATTGCTTTTAGCAGCCTAGCAAACCAGAGCAGACTGTTGAGTTGTTTCCAGTGTTGGGCTATGAATAATTTTTACATGTCTTTTGTGACACATATGCACATCATTCTGTTGGACATGTAACTAGGAGTGGAACTGCTCAGTAGAGAACATACGCACTCTCTTTTTAGTAGATATGAATAAACAATTTTATATAAAGTTTTATTAATTGCAATCCTACCAACAGTTCAACACTCAATATGGTTACATTTTTAATTTTCTTATGTCTGAGTAATATCACATTATGAAGTTAATTTGCATTTATTTGATGGCTAATGAGGTCTAACATCTTTTCATATATTCTTTGGCCATTCACAAATCTTCCTGTCAAATGTCTGTTCATGACTTTTTTTTGGATAAAAGTGCAATTTTTTCACACAATGTTTTTCATTGAGCAGGATATGGTTGTTTTTTTTTAACAAATCAATTTTATTGATACATGTTAAAGCATAAATCCATCCAAAGTGTATAATCAATGGTATTCAGTATAATCACATATCTGTGCATTCATTACTTCAGTCATTTTTAGAATACTTTCATTATTCCAATCATCATCATAATAATAAACAAAAAAACAAACAAACAAAACTCTTCATCTCTCAATCTCTCTATGCTTCTCCTGCCATACATAGCTGCTATTCTTTTCCCTTCTCTCTAGAATATTTGTATTTATATTTTGTAAAATCAGTCTTATATATGCAATATCAACCATATTGGTGTTATATATGAGGTTTTACTATCTTATACAGTCCCATGTTACAGGTTTTAGCTTTCCTTCTAGTAATATACATGATCTTAGACTTTCCCTTTCAACCACTGTCTTACCCTTATAATAGATATGCTAGTTACAAAGACCATGATATGGTTTCACCCTTTCTGTTCATTTCCAAAGATTTACAAACAACCTTTTCCTCAATTCTGGGCAGATTAACCCTTAGCTTTCCATTCTCTACCCTCCTTCTAGTTTCTGGTGACCTATATTCTAATTATTAACTCCATGAGTTTACAGAATATATTTAGTTCATAATAGCAAAATCATACAGCATTTGTCACTTTGTATCTGGCTTGCTTCACTAAATATTTTGTCCTTCAGTTTCATCCATGTTGTCATATACTTCACTACTTCATTTTCTCTTACCGCTGTATAATATTCCATCTTGAGAATCCACCACAATTTGTTTATCCATTCATCAGTTGATGCATACCTGGGTTGTTTCCACTTTTGCCAACCATGAATAATGCCACATATGAACATCAGTGTGCATATGTCTGTTCATGTCTTTGCTCTCACTTCTTCTGGATATATACCTAGTAATGGTATTGCCAGTTCCCATGGCAAGTCTATATTCAACTTCCTTAGGAACTGCAAAACAGTGCTCCACAATGGCTGTACCATTCTACTAATTCCCACCTACTGTGAATAAGCATTCCTCTTTCCACCTCCTCTCCAACACTTACAGGTTTCCCACTTTTTAATAACAGGCAGCCTAATAGATGTGAAAGGATATCTCACTGTAGTTTTGATTTGCCTTTCCCTAATCACTAGTGATGTTGAACATTTTTTCATGTGTTTCTTTGCCATTTGTATTTCTTCTTTGGCCAATTGTCTTTTAAAGTCTTTTGACCATATTTTAATTGGGTAGTTTGTCTTTTTTATTGTTGAGTTGCATTTTCTCTTTGTATATCATAGATATTAAATCCTTATCTGATATGTGATTTCCAAATATTTCCTCCCATTGAGTTGGCGGCCTTTTCTCCCTTTTGACAGTCTTTTGAGTACAAAAGAGTTTAATTTTAAGTATTTTTTTTCTTTTATTGCTTGTGCTTTGGGTACAAGATTTAAGAAACTACTGCCTACCAAAAATCTTCAAGCTGTTTTCCTACATTTTTTTCTAGGAGTTTTATGGTTATTGCTTTTATATTTAGGTCCTTGATCCATTTTGAATTAATTTTTGTGTAAGGGGTGAGATAGGGGTCCCCTTTCTTTCTTTTGGATATGGGTATCTAGTTCTCCCAGCACCATTTGTTGAATAGACTGTTCTGGCCCAGCTGGAAGCGCTTGACCGACTTGTCAAATATCACTTGACTGTAGATGTGAGGGTCTATTTCTGAGCTCTTGATTTGGTTCCATTGGTCAATGTTTCTGTCTTTATGCAAGTACCATGCTGCTTTTACCATTGTAGTTAAGTAATATGCTTTAAAGTCCAGAAATGAGAGTCTTCCAACTTTGTTCTTCTTTTCTAAGATCTTTTTGGCTATTCCAGGTCCCTTACCCTTCCAAATAAATTTGGTAATTGGTTTTTCTACTTCTGCGAAAAAGGCTGTTGGGAATTTTATTGGGATTGCATTGAATCTATAAATCAGTTTGGGTAGAATTGCCATCTTAAAGATATTTATCTTCCAATCCATGAACACGGAATGTCCTTCCATTTATTTAAGTCTTCTTCAGTCTTTTTTAGCAATGTTTTGTAGTTTTCTGAATACAGGTCCTTTATGCCCTTGGTTATGTTTATTCCTAAATATTTGATTGTTTTAGTTGCTAGTATAAATGGAATATTTTTTCTGATTTCCTCCTCAGATTTTGCATCAGTCGTGTATAGAAACACTATTGATTTTTGCCTATTAATCTTGTATCCTGGCACTTTGCTGAATCTGTGTATTAGTCTAGTAGCTTTCTTGTGGATTTTTCAGGAGATTCTAGATATAGGATCATATCGCAGTGAATAGTGAAAGTTTTACTTCTTCTTTTCCTATATGGGTGCCTTTTATTTCTTTATCTAGCCTAATTTCTCTAGCTAGAAAACGAGCCCAATATTGAATAACGAAGGTGACAGTGGGCATCCTTGTCTTGTTCTTGATCTCAGCGGGAAAGCTTTCAGTCTTTCACCATTGAGTACAATGCCAGCTGTAGGTTTTTCATATATGCACTTTGCTGTATTGAGAAAGCTTCCTTCTGTCCCTATCTTTTGGTGTGTTTTTATCAAAAAAGGGTGCTATATTTTGTCAAATGCCTTTTCTGCAGCAATCAAGAGGATTATGTGATTTTTATTCTTCAGTTTATCAATGTGATTTATTACACTAATTGATTTTCTTGTGTTGAACCATCCTCACATACCTGGGATAAAACCAACTTGATCATGGTGTATAATTCTTTTAATGTGCTTTTGGATTCTGTTTGCAAGAGTTTCGCTGACAATTTTTGCATCTATATTCATTAGAGGTGTTGGACTGTAAGTTTCTTTTTTTTTTTTTTGTAGTCTCTTTTATCTGGTTTTGGTATTAGGGTGATGTTGGCTTCCTAGAATGAGTTTGGTAGCATTCTTTCTGGTCCAATTTTTTGGAAGACCTTGAGCAAGACTAATATTAGATTATCTTTGTATGATTGGAAAATTCACCTGTGGTGCCATCTGGTCTTGACCTTTTTATCTTTGGGAGGTTTTTGATGACTGTTTCAATCTCTTGGTTTGTCAAGTTCTTCTATTTCTTCTAGTGTCAGTATAGGTGGTTCATGTATTTCTAGGAATTTGTCCTTCTCTACATTTTCTAGTTTTTTGGCATAGAGTTGTTCTTAGTATCCTCTTATGATCTCTCTTATTTCTGCAGGGTCAGTGGTAACGTCCCCCCTTTCGTTTCTGATTTTATTTATTTTCATTTTTTTCTCTATTTTTGTTTGTTGGTCTAGCTAAGGGTTTGTCGATTTGTTGATCTTCTTAAAGAATCAACTTTTGGTTTTGTTGATTCTCTCTATTGTTTTTTTGTTCTTGATTTCATTTATTTCTGCTCTGTTCTTTACTATTTCTTTCCTTTGGCTTGGCTTAGGATTAGTTTGCTGTTTTGTTTTCTAGTTCCTCCAGATTTTTCAGGTAGATCTTTAATTGTTGCTCATTTTTCTTTTGTAATGTAAGCATTGAGAGCTCAGCTCTCAGCACTGCCTTTGCATGTCCCGTAGGTTTTGGTATGTTGTGTTCTTATTTCATTTGTTTGAAGATGTTTGCTGAATTCTCTTGCAATTTCTTCTTTGACCCACTGATTAATTAAGAGTGTGCTGTTTAATATAATTAGGAGTATTCCCCTTTTCTGTCCTTTATTGATTTCCAGCTTCATCCTGTTATGATCAGAGGAAGTTTTTGTATAATTTCAGTCTTTTTAAATTTATTGAGACTTGTCTTGTGACCCAACATATGGTCTGTTTTGGAGAAGGATCCAGGAGTATTTGAAAAGAATATATATCCCACTGCTTTGGGGTGCAATGCTCTATGGATGTCTGTTAGGTATAGTTCACTTATCATATTATTCATGTTCTCTTTTTCTTAATTTGTCCTCTGTCCAGATGTTCTATTCAATAATGAGAGTGGTGTATCGAAGTCTCCAACTATTACTGTAGAGAAATCTATTTCTCCCTTCAGTTTTGTGAGTATGTGCCTCTTGTATCTTGGGGTAGTCAGGTTAGGTGCATAAGTATTTAGTATAACTATTTTTTCTTGTAAATTGCAGCTTTTATTAATATATAATGACCTTCTTCATCCCTTGTAAAAGTTTTGCCTTTGAAATCTATTTTGTCCAATATTAGTATCGCTACTCCAGGTCTTTTCTGATCACTACTTGCATGGAATATCTTTTTCCAACCTTTCACTTTTAACCTGGTTGTGTCCTTACATCTGAAGTGGGTCTCTTGTAGACAACATATAGACCGCTCGTTTTGTTTTTTTTTTTCTATCAGTCTAGGTCTTTTGGATGGGGAGTTCAAGTCATTAACATTCAGTGTTATGACTGTGAAGGAATTATTTACTTCATCCATTTTGTCCTTCAGCTCTCTGTTGTTATATCTTCTTACCCTTTAGTTTACCCTTCCTAATAATTTTCATTTCTAAACTCTTCTCCAAATCTCTGGCCCTTGTTTTTTCCTTTCAGGCTGTAGCACTCCTTTAGTATCTCCTGTAATTCTGATCTTTTGGTAATATATTCTATCAGTTTTTGTTTGTGAAGAAATTAAACTCACCCTTATTTTTGAAGGACACTTTTGCCAGATACAGAATTCTTGGCTGGCAATTTTTCTCTTTCAGTACCTTAAATACATCATACCACTTTCTTCTCTCCTCCATGGTTTCTGATGAGAGGTCTGACTGAGTTTCCCTTGTATGTGATGCTTCGCTTTTCTCTTGCTGCTCTCAGAAACCTATCTTTATCTCTGATATTTTTCATTCTGAATAGTAGGTGTCTCAGAGTAGGTCTATTTGGATTTATTCTGTTTGGGGTGTGGTGTCCTTCTTGGATATTGATATTATATCTTTCTTAAGTTTTGGGAAGTTTTTGGTCATTATTTCTTCAAATATTCTTGCTGCCTCTTTTCCATTCTCTTCTCTTTCTGGGACACTAATAATGCAAATGTTTGTGAGTTTCACATTGCCATTCAATTCCCTGAGACTATGTTCCATTTTCTTCTTTTTCTGTTCTCCTGTCTTTTCCAGTTCAGATGTTCTGTCTGCATAATCACTGACTCTGTCTTCAAGCAATCAAATCTGCTCTTTTGTGCCTCTAATGTATTTTTTAATCTCATCCATTGTGTGTTTTATTCCCACAAGTTCTGTTACTTTCTTTTCAGGCTTTCATATTGTTCTTTATGCTCACCCAGTGTCTTAATATCCTTTCTTTCTTTAGTCATATTTCCCTTCTAATTCTTTGAATTGATTTAGGAGAGTTATATGATTATCACTGATTAATTATCTTAAATACTATATTTCTTCATGATATTTGTTTTTTTCCTTTGGCTGGGCCATCTCTTCCTGTTTCTTAGCATGGCTTGTAATATTTTTGCTTATATCTAGGCCTCTGAATATGTTGGTAAATTTACTCTGATGGGCAGTTTCTTTCTTTTGCCTCTTGGTGTCCCCCCCCACCCCCAGCTCTCCTTTGCTATTTGGGTCAAGTTTTTCTAAGTCTTTAAAATTGCCCAGCTTAAATTATCAAAATTGGGCTAGGGACTCACTAATTGGGTACAAGTTTTCTCCCAGGGTTTAGGATACAGAGAGACCCACTAAGTTTTTGTCCATGCAATTACCATACTGGCCAGCAGACGGTGATATCAGTGTACTTTTCCAAGGAGTTGTTTCAATCTCAGCTTTCCTGTGTTCTTGTGTTGAATCTCCAGAGCAGAGATTCAAAGTGGGCTCTGCTGGCTGAATTCACTGAAGAAAAGCCCCCCAACTCCCCCTCCCTTCTCCTTGAAACAACTAAGAGAGGGGAAGATGTCTGTTCCCCTTTCAGTCAGCTGCAGTGAGCCAGGGGCTCTACCCTGCTTAATATCTTGGGTACTGGTGGAGGGGAGTCTCTCCTGGCCACTGCAGGTGCTTGGTAACTCACGTTTGTTGTTTCAGGTTCTTTGTCTCTCTATCCCACACCCTACTGAGAATTGTTTAGCACTGTCCTGGTCTGCTGACCCCCAAAGCAGGTGCCTCAGAAAGCTTTTGGCTCTTTCTCCATTGGTTTTGTGAGAGCATTGAGTTCTGCCTGTTATTCCATCACCATCTCTCCACAGTCCTCTGTTCATACCTTTTCCCCCTTAAAATTGGTTCTTTTTCTTATTGATTTGTGGGAGTTCTTAATAATTATTTATTTGAGTCCTTTGATATATGTGTAATACCAATAGCTTCTTCCACTCTAAATTTTCCCTTTTTATACTTCAGTGGTGTCTCTTGATGAGCAGAAGATCCTAATTATAATTCAGATCAATTTATTAATCTCTTCCCATAGTTAGTTTTCAGAGTCCTATTTTTTTTGGAGATTTTTGCCTACTCAAAGGTGTCCAATGTTACCTTATAAAATTTTTCTTATTTTACCTTTCACATTCAGAAATACATTCTACCTGGAATTTATTTTTGGTGTGAGGTAGATAGAGCCAATATGAATTTTTTCCATATGGAAATCCAATTGATGCAGCCTCATTTTTTAGAAACATTATTCTTTTCCCCACTGCTCTGTAGTATCACTTGTCATAAATAAAAAGTCCATCTGTGTGTGAATCTGTTGATCTATTTTTCTATCCATGTCCCAGGACTACTGTGTCTTAATTATTATATATTCATACTAAATCTTAATATTCAGTAGTGAAAGTATTTCATCTTTGTTCTTCTTTAAAAGACTTTAGATTACTTTTGGCTTGTTGCATTTTACTATGGGTTTAGAATGAATTTTTCAGAATAAAATGCTGGGCTTTTTTTTTCTTCTTTAATTAGAGCAATTGTAGGTTTATAGAAAAATAATTCAGAAAGTAGAGATTTCCCATGTATGCCCCCACATTTTCCCTAATTATTGACATTTTGCATTAGTGTGGTGCCTTTGTTAAACTGATGAACCAGTATTATTATAATTATACTATTAACTATAGTCCATAGTTTACACTAAGTTTCACTCTTTTTGTAGTACAGCTCTATGGCTTTAAAATTTTTACTTGTATTTGTTCTGGTTACATATTTATAACTTAAAATTTCCCATTTTATCCACTTTCAGTTATGCAATTCAGAGGAATTAACTACATTCACAATGCTGTGCTACTATTGCCACCCTCCATTATCAAAATTTTACCATCACCCCAAACAGAAATGCTGTATCCATTAACCATCAACTACCCATTCCCCACAGCCACGAAGCCCCTGGTAACCTGTATTCAGTTTTATGAGTCAGTGAATTTAATATTGAAACTATATGTACCTTTGTAGAGAATTGACATCTTTATAATATTGAATCTTCTAATACATGTATGTCATATACCCCTCCATTTATTTAGGCCTTCTTTAATTTCTCTCAATAATGTTTTATGGCTTGTTTATGGTGGTCATGTCCATTTTAATAATAGTTATTAATTGGTATTTGATGTTTTCTGATGCTACTATAAATGGTATTTTAAAAATTCATTTTTAATCATTTATTATTAGTGTATAGATGTTTCAGTTAGTGTGGTGGTTTGGAGCTATATATACCCCAGAAAAACATGTTCATAAACTTAATCCATTCCTGTGGGTGTGAATACATTGTGAGCAGGACCTTTTGTTGAGGTTGCTTCAGTTAAGGTGTGGTCCAAGCTAATCAGGATGGATGTTAATCTTATTACTGGAGAACCTTATAAGCAAAGTGAAGTTAAGACAGACAAAGAAAAAGCCAAGGAAGCAAAAAGCTAAAAGTCAGCAGATCTGGAAGAGAATAGAGAGGCCAGGATAGGCTGCTTTGTGTAGTCAGGAAAGTCTGCCATGTGTATTGCCATGTAACAAAGAAGCCAAGGACCAAGGATTGCCAGTAGCCAGCCCCAGAATACAGTCTTCGAGAACAAAAAGCACTGCTTTGATGATACCTTGATTTGGACTTTTACCCAGCCTCAAAACTGTGAGCTAATAAATTCCCATTTTTTAAGGTAACCTGTTCCATGGTATTTGTTTGAGGAGCCAATGAAACTAAAACAATTAGTTTTTACCACTGTAATCCTCCATAGCAAAATATCACAATATGGCTTAAAAATAATTTAATCTCATGGATCTGTCATCCAGTTGGGGAAACTCACTTAGGCTAGATTGGGCTGTACAGCTCTATTTCAAGGTCCAGGTCCAGGTGGGCTTGGCTGAGGTGTTTGAGGGAAATATGTATTCATTCTGGGCAATAGGGGGGAAAGTTATCAACAACTAAAAGAAGGTCTTCTCATAGTTTCTCATAGTTATGGCAGAAAAAAAGAGGGCAAGCCCAATTGTGCAGGTGCTTCACAAGCTTTTTGCTTCATCCTCTAGCATTGTACTGGCCAAACCATGTGAAGGGATGTGGAAGTGCACATCACCCATATTGAGGTCATAAAAGGGTATGAATGCAGGGAACGTAGACATAAAATTGATTTTTTATATTGACCTCATATCCAGCAATCTCACTAAATTTACTTTAATAGTTCTAACAGTTTGTGTATAGATATCTTTGGGATTTTTAATGTATACATTTGTGTCATTTTCATATAAAGACAGTTTTATTTCTTCATTCTTAATTATTATACCTTTTATTTTTTTCCTTGATTTATTATACTGAGTAGGACCTCATATACTGTGGTACATGAGGCAGTTATAGTGGGTATACTTCTCTGATTCACCTTCTTAAAGGAATGCTTACACTATTTCTCTAAAAAGAGTATATTGTTTGCTGTTGTATTTTGATAGATACTGTTTATTGGATTAAGGAATTCCTTTTTGTTCCTGCTTTGCTAAGTCTTTATTTTTTAGTCATGATTGGGTATTGAATATCAATTACCTTTTTTTGCATTTATTGAGATGATCATGTGATTTTCTTCCCTTTATTCCATTACAATGGTAAGGCATTAATTAATTTTTGAATGTTATCCCAAGATTTCATTTCTAAAATAAACACATTTTGTTACATGATACATTATATTTCCTACAAAAAAATTGGATTGTTTGCTAATGTTTTTTAGCATTTTGCCTCTAAGTTCATGACAGGTTTTACCATGTTATGCCTAAGTGTGGGTTTTCTTTATTGTTTTATAGCTTGGTGTTTGTAGCTTGTCTTGAATTTGTGATTATTTTTTTTATCAGCTTCTACAGATTCCTGGCTATTAGCTCTTAAAATATTGATGTTTGCCTCTCTCCATTTCTTCTCTTTCTGGAACTCCAATTACACGTTAGACTCTTTTATTTCCTATGTCCCTGTGTTTCTTATACTCTTTTCTGAATTTTCCATCCTTTTATCACTCTATGCTTCAGTCTGGCCATTTTTCACTCACTTATATTCTAGTTTATTAATTTTCTTTTTAATAGACTGTGTCTATTCTGTTATTAATGATATTGTTGAGTTATTAATTTCAGTTACAGTATTTTCAATTTTAGTATTTCCCTTTAATTCCTATTTATAGTTACCAGTTCATTGCTGACATTCTTTCTTCTAAATTATTGAATATTTACATTAAATTACTGAATATATAAATATGTTTTTATTGAATATTATATAAAATATAGTTTATTGAATACATTAATTGCAGTTGTTTTAAAGAGTGTCTCTGCTAAAATTGTGGGTGTGATTTTTTTTCTTAATTAAAAACAAGTGCTTATTTTGTATAAAAGAAATTACAGAATACTGGTCACAGGAACAATTTTCCAGTTGTACTGAGTAATTATTATTCATATACTATAATGTTATTTTACATTCATCTGGTATACACCAGCTCTTTTTTGGTTATTATTTGCATGGAATACCTTTTTCCAACCTTTCACTTTTAACATGGTTGTGTCCTACATCTGAGGTGGGTCTCTTGTAGACAACATATAGACAGCTCATATTTTTTTATCCATTCTATAACTATATCTTTAATTGGGGAGTTCAATCCATTAACATTCAGTGTTATTACAGTAAAGGCATTACTTACTTCATATATTTTGTCTCTTGGCTCTCATCTTTTGGTAACATATTCTATCAGTTCTTTTTTGTCTGTGAAGACTTTAAACTCACCTTCATTTTTGAAGGTCAGCTTTGCCGAACATAAAATCTTTGGCTGGCAGTTTTTCTCTTTCAGTACCTTAAATATATCATACCACTTTCTTCTCTCCTCCACGGTTTCTGATGAGAGGTTGGCACTTAATCTTATCAACTTTCCCTTGTATGTGATGCTTTGCTTTTCTCTTGCAGCTTTCAGAATCCTATCTTTGTCTCTGATATTTGTCATTCTGAATAGTAGGCATCTCGGAGTAGGTTACTCACATTTACTCTGTTTGGGGTGCGTTGTCCTTCTTGGATATTATGTTCTTCATAAGGGTTGGGAAATTTTTGGTCATTATTTCTTCAAATATTCTTTCTGCCCCTTTTCCATTCTTTTCTCCATCTGGGACACCAATAATGTGAGTGTTTGTGTGTTTCATGTTGTCATTCAATTCCCTGAGACTCTTCCATTTTTTTCCACTCTATTTTCTTTGTCTTCTGCTCTCTTTTCCAGTTCAGATGTTCTGTCTTTAAAATCACTAATTCTGTTTTCAAGCAATTCAAATCTGCCCTTATGTGCCTCTAATGTATTTTTATAATTGTTTTTTAATTTTTAAAGAAGGTTTAGATTGCATAAATGTTACATAAAAAATATAAGGCTGGGGCAGGGAGAGGAGGGGCAGTTGAAATACTCGGGCTTTTTTGGGACTTTGGGGGTTGTCCTGAGTGGCGAA